>JAIUZE010022048.1:0-20824 GCA_022085475.1 Heliosperma pusillum | reverse complement strand
TAGCCTCCCTTTTTGTCCTGATTCATGTACTTTTTAGCGAATGCGTATTAATTTGGGAAATTACTATCACATTAGAATGCATGCATGTTTCATAAGTTGAGTGAGTGTTTCTATTTCTTTCTATCTTCACAAAACTCACCCTTACATAAACTTATGAGTGCATGAGTGAATCCGCGAGAATCCAACAAATTGAGCCTTGCAAAATTGAAAGGTATTTGGTTTTTGTCTATACTACGGTATCATGTAAAATCTTGTATTATGAGCTGCGTTTTCTACTTTCCCGTACCTTTGAATTTGTTTTATTGGTACTTGGTCATTACTTTGTTATAGATACGGATAGCTTGGGGTTTGTATGTGCATTAACATTAGCTTTGAGTTTTTCATTCATCATTTGTATGTTTGTCTTTGTATGTGTCGAGTGCTTTGCTTAGGGACAAGCAAAGGATTGGTTTGGGGGAGTTTGATGATCATTATTTATATACATATTTTATGCCTCCCTTAGACGCATTTTACTCGATTTACCGTCTTTCCTTGCTTATTTCTATGCTATTTTAGCTAGAATATAGATTCTGCCGCTTCTGTTATGTTTTAATGCAGATTGGATGCATTTGGAGCTTTTTGAGTAGATATGGAGCGTGGCGGAGTAGGATCGTAGAAGGTTATGCACGGGAATCGAGAATGAAAGAGAAGAAATGAAGAAAAATCGAAGAAACGAGGCTTTTGAAGGGCTGCTCGATCGAGCAGGCTAGCCTTGCTCGGTCGAGTCGCACTATTTTCTTGCTCGATCGAGCAGAAGTGCCTTGCTCGATCGAGCAACCTATATTTCGGCGGTTTTCTATATTTTCCTAAACTTTAACCTAATTAATTAGATCTTTTGTATTATAAAAAGAAAGCTCGTCTTTCATAATTAGACATGCTTTCTTATGCTTTTAATGCTTTTATGCTTTAAATCAGAAACCCTAATTAGTTTACTTTTCCTCTGGATTTTATTCATCAAAGACGATTGTCTTTAGTTCAACTTGTAATCGGTATTCTTCAATCTTTCTTCGTTATTCAATTTAATTGTCTTCTTGTTCTTTAATTATTCTTTGTTCATCCTTTCATTGTTGTTAATCATGTTTACTTTAATTATTATTGTTGTTATTTATATTGTTATGAGTAGCTAAATTCCTTTCTAGGGTTGAAAGGGGATCTAGGATTGTTAGAAGGGGTAGATTAATTAATTGAATTGCAATTGCATGGTTATCGTTTGATTATCGTTTTAATTCTAGTTGTTTGATTACTGGCCAGGATTAATTAACTAGTCTCGCAAATTAGGATTGACACCGACCGGGTTAAGACTAAGATAGGCTACGATAATTGAATAGAACTCGTTTAATGATAGCGATCGCATGTTAAATTGTAGATCTAAAGGGCATAATTGAATCGACCGATCTCGTGACCTTAGATAGCTTTATTGCATGATAGTTGATTTTATCCCTATCCCTGAACAATAATCCTAGTGAACCTGAGACCCTAGACTTGTAATCTCATTGTTTTCAACCTTATTAGTTTGTTATTGCTTACTATTAGTTGTTATTATTATTAGTTGTTATTGTTTACTTTAGTTGTTGTTATTAATTGCTATTAGTTTAGAAACTACAATTCAAACCCCAAAATTGTTACTTAAGAGACAAACCTAGTTTAACAGATTAGAATACTACCGCTGACTATTAGTTAGTTGCGATTTAGGTTTACTTTGATTAAGGAGACGCGACTTTACCTCTATCAGTAATGAAGTGGTTGTCTAACTCCTTAACTAAAGAAATTCGTGAAACTGTTGAGTATTCTCGTAGTTCAAAGGAATTATGGTCTGAATTGATCGAAAGATATGGTCAGTTGAATAGTCTTGAGGTTTATCAACTAAAGAAGGAATTGAGTGAATCTCCACAAGCAAATAATTCTCTTGTTGAGTATTATAGCAAATTAAAGAGGACTTGGGATAATTTAGATGCTCTAGATCATGTACCTGTATGCACTTGTGGAGCTATAGATACTTGCTCCTGTCAACTGTTGAAAAGGTTGTTAGACAGAGAATCCAACTCTAAATTGATTCACTTCTTGATGGGGTTGAACAGTGGATATGAGACTGTCAAAACCAATGTTTTATCCATGGAACCACTTCCACCTCTAAACAAGGCTTACTCTCTGTTGCTAAAAATTGAGAGGCAGAATCAGATTTCTGAGGCAGTTGATGTCTTAGCTGAGGCTAATGCCCTTGTTAGTACAAGGACTTCTGATAATAGACAAGGGGAGTAGAGGAAAGCTACAATTTCTGAGATTTTTGAGGATTCTGACATACAAAGGTGCTCTCATTGTAATGTTAAAGGTCATGACATTGCAGACTGTCATAGACTTAAGACATGTACTCACTGTGGTAAAAAGGGACATGTTATTGATTTCTAATATCATCTTCGACCAAAGAACAGATACAATAAAGGGAAGGGATTCTATAAGAGTAAACCTCCTGATACTTATTTTCCTCCAGGACATAATGTTTAAAAACGTGTTGCCCACAATGTAGACACGGTAGATTTTTCTGCTCATAATATGCAGAATTCATATTTGGATTTTTCACTCACTGGGGGTCATGATGTTAATAAGGCCTCCACTTCAGCACAACCTGTGATGTCTGCTGGTTTTGATTCTGGTGTTCTTAACAACATGGCACACTCTATCTATGAGCAGGTCATGAAGTCTTTTTCTGACAACTCTGCAGTTTCTCAGTTGAACTTTGCAGGTATTGTTCCTGTATCCCATGCTCATACAGTTTTCCCTCAATCTGAAGTATATGACTGGATTGTTGACACAGGGGCTTCAGACCATATGACCTCACATGCACACCTTCTCTATGATGTCTATCATTTAAGACATCCAATTCATGTGTCCTTACCTGATGGTTCTATTACCATTGTGCATAGTGCAGGAAAATTTCATCTCAACTCTCTCATTACTTTGCATAATGCATTCATTGTTCCTACTTTCAAACAAAATATTCTTTCTGTAGGAAGATTAGTTGAGATGCTGCATGTCAATGTTATATTTACTAGAGATTTTTGCCTGTTCCCGGACCTTTCAAGTAAGGTCACTTGGGCTATGGCACAGAAGATTGGTGGACTCTATAGACTGTAGCCTGATTATACAGCTGTTCAATCTAGTATATATAACCAATGTAATAAACCCTCTTGTAGTCTGAGCACTGCTAGTACTGTAGCTAGGAAAAAGCTAGACTTGTTTAATGCTAGACTTGGTCATTCATATACTGAAAAGATGAGACATGTAATTGATCACAGTTTTTCTGAAATATCAGATTTTTTTTGTGAAACATGTGCTTTGTCTAAGCACCATAATCTTCCCTTTCACAATAGTGCTTGTCATGCATTGCATTGTTTTGATTTAGTCCATATGGATTTATGGGGACCCTACAAGACTCCAAACATTAATGGTGCAAAATATTTCTTGACCATAGTGGATAATTGTTCTAGGTGTACTTGGACCTTTCTTTTTCACAATAAAGGACAGGTTTCAGGACTCATTAGGAGTTTTCTTCAGTTAGTTTCTACACAATTTGACAGAAATGTCAAAGTCATAAGGACAGACCATGGTACTGAGTTTGTTCAACAGACATGTGGCCAACTGTTTATGGATAAAGGCATTATTCATCAGAAAAGTGTTGTTGGGAGACCTCAACAAAATGGTCGAGTTGAACGAAAGCATAAGCATCTTTTGGAGACAGCTAGAGCCTTGAGGATTCATGCTCATTTTCCTACTAAGTTCTGGGGGGAATGTGTTCTCACTGCCACATATCTCATCAATAAAATGCCCACTCATATCTTGCAGTGGAAAACTCCATTTGAAGTACTATATAAGCAACAAGTCACCTATGATGAATTGAGGGTCTTTGGATCATTGTGTTATGCTTTTATGCCTAAAACACATAGGGATAAGCTTGGGAGTAAGGCTAGGAGATGCATTTTTATTGCTTATCCTTATGGGGGGAAAAGGATATAAGCTGTATGATTTGGATAATAGGCAAGTTTTTGTTAATAAAGATGTTATTTTCAGAGAATTTGATTTTCCTTTCAAGGATAAATCTTCTCCTACAAATATTCCTACACTTCCTATCATACACTTTGACAATAATAATTCAAATAATACAATAACATCACAAAATACTAGCACTTCTACTAATACACCTACACACACTATTCCTACTATTTCCCATACTACACAAAGTTCTCCTCAAGAGGATGCTAACCTTGTGTCTCCACAGAATAGTGTTTCCCAACATCCTGGTAACACTCATGACACAATTGTTTCTACTTCTTCTGAACATACTTCTGAATCAGAGGCTACCAATGAACCTATTGATACATGCATACACATTGATCCACCTTGTAATATCAGGAAATCTGTGAGAGATAGGCAGATATCAGTGAAGCTAAAAGGGTTTCATTGCCCCATAAAGTTACCTATTCAACATAATGATGATGATCCTGCTGGTGCAAATACCTCTATTTCTCATTTCTTTCATGCTCATATTCTACATGATTTGGAATATTTTGACATAGGGTATGTTGTATCCCTAGCAACTGTCTTCCAGTCTAAGGAACCCTTCACATACAATTAAGCCAAGGATGATCCTAATTGGCTGCAAGCTATGGAACATGAAATAGCTGCATTAGAGGTTAATAAAACCTGGGATATAGTACCTTTACCACCTGGTTATAAGGCAATAGGATCCAAGTGGGTCTTCAAGATCAAACACAAGCCTGATGGGTCTGTACTAAGGTACAAGGCTAAGCAGGTTGCCAAAGGCTATAACCAAGTTAAGAATAAGGATTACAAGCACACATTCTCTTCTGTTGCAAAATCTACCACAGTCAGAGTTCTCCTTGCACTAGCATCCATTAAACCGTGGCCATTACATCAGCTAGATGTCAATAATGCTTTCCTCCATGGCCATCTTGATGAGGAATTTTATATGAATCTTTCAGCAGGGTATAACAAAGGACAACCAGGCCTTGTTTGCAGGTTGAGAAAGTCCATTTATGGGCTTAAGCAAGCCTCTCGACAATAGAATGTTGAGTTAACAAGATTTCTTAAGAGTCTTGGATTTCAACAGTCAAGAGAAGATTATTCTTTGTTCATTAAAAAAAGCTCAAGACATTATTTAGTGGCTTTAATGTATGTTGATGACATTCTGTTGACTGGTGATGATATTTCTGGAATTCAATCAACTAAGGCTGCTCTCCATACTCAGTTCACCATCAAAGTCCTTGGACTTATGAGGTATTTTCTGGGTCTGGTTGCAAGGAACAATTCTGGTATTATGCTCAATTAACGCAAATATATTGCTGATATCATCACTGATATGCAAATGGAGCAGTGTACTGATGCTTCCTTTCCATTACCTAAAGGGTTGAAGCTTTCAACTGATGATGGCACTATTCTTGATGAGCCTGAACAGTTTAGAAAGTTAATAGGCAGGTTACTTTACCTCAACCTCACTAGGCCTAACATATCCTATTATGTTCAACACTTGAGCCAATTCGTTAGTCAGCCTCGTCTTCCTCATATGCAAGCATAAATTCATGTGGTTTGCTACTTAAAAGGCACAATTAATACATGCCTTTTTCTATTCTTCAGCATCTTTAAACATCACTGCTTACAGTGATGCTGACTGGGGGTCTTGCACCTTCAGTTGTAGGTCTCTTAGTGGTTTTTGTGTCTTCATTGGCTCTTCTCTTGTATCTTGGAAGACAAAGAAACAGAAAACCGTCAGCAAAAGTACTGCTGAAGCAGAGTACATAAGTCTTTCTTACACCACTGCTGAACTTGTTTGGTTAGTTGCTTTGCTGAAGGAATTACAGATTGATCCTCATCTTCCCATATCTTTGTTTTGTGACAACAAAGCAGCCTTTCACATTTCTGAAATCCCAGTTTTTCATGAACGAACGAAACACTTGAATGTAGATTGTCACTTTGTTCGTGATAAACTGCTTGAAGGTTTTCTGTCCACTCGTTGTGTCAGGACTGGTTTACAACATGCTGACTTGATGACAAAGCCCTTGGGGACTCAGCAACATAAGTTCTTATCTACCAAGCTAGGACTTCGGTTTGATACCTTAGATCCACCTTGAATGGGGACTATTAGACATTTAGTTAAATGATGTAAATATTACTAATAGTGACGTCAGCATAGTTGTTAGTTAGTTAGTGTTGGTTGTATATATACTAACTAACTCTACCTTCTTCCCTTAACTTAATCATAATAAAATCACTCTCAAATTCTATTTACATCTTGTTTCTCTCTCTACAAGATATTCTCTCTAAGATCTTCTTGATTGAGCTACGCCAATGAAGATCGTTGATGTTTCATAGTGACAAAACCAAACCCTTATCAAGGACCACTGCCAAGTCATCAAGCAAGATATACATGGATCATTATATATATCCTGTTATTCACAATTCATAAGATAAACACTAATTACACAAAACATCTAGATCTCCAGGAATAAGACTACTTAAGCAAGTTAGAGATATAACTCATATAAGGCGACACCCTTACCTCAAGCAGAGTCTTGTTGGGTAACATCCAATGTATCCAACACAAGATACAATGCATAAATAAGTTACATGTACAAGCTTTAATAAGGTACATTTATTTTGGTTGATTAGTTCAATGAATAATTTGATTCATTGGAATAGCTATGAACAAGGAGGACTAATGTCTTAAATGAATATGTTAGTACATAAAATTTGTTCCTTAGGATTTCCTATATAAAGGATGGAGTTCATTTGGAAAATAACACGCAACAATCTCACAAAATATATTTCAAACAAGGTGTTGTAACGGAGGCGTCCCGTTACCAAACGGTTAGTTGATTGGGGTGATATGAACAAAATATAGCGAATAACAAATAAAGATGACACACAGATATACGTGGTTAACCAGTAAAATAGCTTGCTACGTCCACCCGGAAGGAGAGCAAATTTCACTATTGTGGAGATAATAGTAACACAGTAAACTAGTACACACGCGCTACTAAGAGCCAAAAGTATACCCAATTCTACCAACAAATATAGTAATCTCAAATAGACAAAAGAGACTATTCTGCCAAGAAGAAGGACAAACAATCTTGAGGCTAGCAAGATCCGAACAAACTCTTTCTATCTCCAAATTCAGAAGAACACCAATCTACTTGAGCCCGGAACAAACTGAAGCTTCCTCCCGAAGGGAACCTAACAAATCGACTCTCATAAGATTGTGCTCACAAATATTATCTCCACCTCCTTCTTAATATTCTAGGCTAATATTAGGGTCTTTATATAGATTTATTACACCCTAAAATTAGAGACCTGGACTAATTAGGAAAAAAAGACAATTAGAAAATTAATAAACTAATTTCCTAAACCAAATAAAAACTCACGTATAGAAACTAAAATAAAAGATCATGCTCAAAGAAACTCTAAGTGGGACCCACGCCTACTCAAATTTCCAAGAAACAAAAAACTAAGTCACGTAACAATGTCTATTATGTGAAATACTCCATGGCTTTCAACGCTTCTTCTTCTTGCCTTTACTTAGTCCATCTTTGACACAAATTCAAGGCACAAATTCAAAACAATCTCCACCTTGACTTGAATTACCCAACAACGAACCAAACCAAGAAAAAACTAAAATCAGCTTCAACAAGATCGATTATCAAGTCACTACTTGTCCCAGTAGTCTCCACTCTGACTTGAACACAACCCACATAACGGACAAACGAACCAATTGTGCAACAAACGTGACCAAATATACGAAGTACCAAATGTAGCAAGCTGTAACTACCAAACGTAACGTACTAAGTGCCATTATATCTTCATACCAACAGGAAGGCCAAACGTAGCAACACTCTGAAGAGGACAAAAGCTACCAAACGCCAACACAAATATATGAGATACCCAATGTCACTAATGATGGAATGGTGTACCAAAACAACACACGCAAGATTCCAAACAAATCTCCTCTAAAACAGAATCATGGCCAAATGTACCGTCGTACCAAGTTGTCCTAATGGACACCAACGCCACAAACAAAACAGATGTCTCACTTGAGTATACTAGATGTCATGACCACCACAAACTTGCCTACACCATGGCAACAAAATTCAAGTCGAAACCAAAACAACATTCTAAGCGAGCACAAATTACCTCCATCAAAGGTACAAATAGTTACACTAACAAGTCCAACCCAAACGCTCCAAAGAACAAACTCCCGTCGAAGTTTCAGATAACCCCTTTCGAGATCCAAACAGTTCTTTTTTCAAGAACCCAGCGGAGCTTGACTCGGACAGTCGCATTTAACAAACGACTTTCAAACCATTCGACCACTATACAAGTCACTCACAAGTAGACTTATATTTGCCATGTTCCAGCAAATGAGCTCTCACACTAGAACACCATAGACTCCACCTTGAGTCTATAAACATCCAATATACCCTGGACTGGGTCTGTCATCCAATAAGCCCTGGACTAGGCATGCGTCCATTTAAGCCCTGGACCGGGCCGCCCAAGGCTCCACCTTGAGCACAAATTTCCCCACTAAGGAGAAAAACAATTGTTGGTAGCTTGTCTTGAAGGATCCATTAGCTTGAGCAGTGCAGAAGTTAACTCCACCTTACCGCCAACACTACCATCCTTACACAAACTCACCAAACCCTAAAGCATGTCAACTTTCAAAATATTCGCTCCCAGCATCTTTTCACCCATAATTCAACAAACCCAAATTAACGCCTTAAAACACAATGCGGAAGCAGAAGAGACCCAAGTTTGAACCTTGGGCTCTGATACCAATTGTTGTAATGGAGGCGTCCCGTTACCAAATAGTTAGTTGATTAGGGTGATAAGGACAAAATATATCGAATAGTAAATAAAGATGATACGCAGATATACATGGTTCACCAGTAAAATAACTGGCTACGTCCACCCGGAAGGAGAGCAAATTTCATTATTGTGGAGATAATAGTACAACAGTAGACTAGTACACACGCCCCACTAAGAGCCAAAAGTATACCCAATTCTACCAAAAAATATAGTAATCTCAAATAGACAAAAGAGACTACTCGTCGAGATGAAGGACAAACTGTCTTGAGGCTAGCAAGATCCGAACAAACTCCTTCTATCTCCAAATTCAGAAGGACACCAATCTACTTGAGCCCGGAACAAACTGAAGCTTCCTCCCGAAGGGAACCTCACAAATCGGCTCTCATAAGATTGTGCTCACAAATATTATCTCCACCTCCTTCTTAATATTCTAGGCTAATATTAGGGTCTTTATATAGATTTATTACACCCTAAAATAAGAGACCTAGACTAATTAGGAAACAAAGACAATTAGGAAATTAATAAACTAATTTCCTAAACCAAATAAAAACCCACGTATAGAAACTACAATAACAGACCATGCACAAGGAAACTCTAAGTGGGACCCACACCTACTCAAATTTTCAAGAAACAAAAAACTAAGTCACGTAACAATGTCTATTACGTAAAATACTCCATGGCTTTCAACGCTTCTTCTTCTTGCCTTTACTTAGTCCGTCTTCGACACAAATTCAAGGCACAAATTCACAACACAAGGTGACTACAAAGTTGGGGTTGATGGTGTGAGAGGTAGTACAACGAGTGTTGTAATACAATAATTAAGGGGTTATTATAGGGGTATTATTGGTGGCATTCACCAATATTACCGGAGGTCAAGAAGTTCTCGTCTTTAATTATTATGGGTTCTGAATTGGTTTTATTCGGGACGGTTACGTTGTACTTGTACTATTATTATAGTGGATTCTAGTCGATTTTGCTAGTGGGTTATACTTCCAGTTTGGAAGGTTTTGCCCTGAGTTTGACCCTAAATATCGTCTCATTTTATTTTATTTGCGTTTATTTACTTTTACGGTTTACTTGTCGGTTGGTTGCTTCTGTTGCGCGTGGGAGATTGACGCTTATTTCCCAATAGTTGTATCAGAGCCACTATGCTGGGTCTGGTGGGTGGTGTTTAATTGAGAAGGATGTCAAATATGGGGTCTCAATTTGCAGTACCAAAATTTGATGGTAAAAGTAGCTTCATCCTTTGGAAGGATCTCCTTGTACACCATGGCTTGGCTAGAGCCTTAAAAGGAGATGATGGCAAGCCGGAGAAGATGAGTGATGACGAGTGGGAAGAGGTTTGCACCAAGTGTGCAAGTACCATAAGGTTGTGCATCTCGGATTCTGTAATCAATTGTGTTCTTGATGATGACTCTCTATCAATGATATGGGAGAAGTTGGAAAAACTCTATACGGCGAAGAGTTTGACCAATAAGTTTCTATTGAAGCGACGGTTATATCGTTTAAGGATGGGCGAGGATGAAAATTTAATTGGACATGCGTATTTGTTCAATGGGTTGTTAGACGAGTTAAAGAAAATCGAGGTAAAACTTGAGGAGGAAGATAAGGCATTATTACTCCACAATTCTCTCCCGGACACATATGAGACTTATGTGGATGATATTCTGTGCAGGAAAGACAGCATCACAATAGAGAAAGCACATAAAGCTTTATTGTCCTTTGATGTGGGGAAGAAGGACAAGGCTGGAATACGAAGCGATTGTATAAGTACATTTGCAATTGCTCGGGATGGGAGAGGTCGATCGTTTAACAGGGAGGATGGATCGAAGCATGGGAGGTCACCTATCAATTCTAAGCAAGCCTTCCCTTCCAATCTCTCGATCCAGGTCGGGGTTAACTATCTAGCCTAGTCTCCTGCGTATACTCATTCGACTAAACCTCAATTAAATTGCTTAGACTGATTCTCATATTCAAGACTAACTAAAATAATCTATTTCTGTCATGCCTCTACTACAGTTTCCCTCATCCCAACATACAAAAGAATTAGCTACTCATGCTATTAACTATGCTAACAAAGACGATTGAACATATGACGATAGACATAATAAAATCGTAGTTAATAAGCATAAACAATAACACACACTAATTAAGACGAGTAAAACAGTAACAAGGATTAAAACGAAAGTAAGAATAAAAGAGAGAAAGTAGTTTACAATCTTAGCAAATCCGGCGTAAAGAACAATCCACGACGAATAACCCGAATGTATACTAAAGATTAAAAGTTCAGAAACTAAAGAAAGATTAATGTCTGCTAATTACTGAATAATTAAAACTGAATAATAAGTCCTGAATAACTAATGACGTAAATAAGAGTCATATATAGTGTCTAACACGACTCTTAACCTAATTAACCTAATGGACTTAAAGCCCGCAATAGAATCTACTCGATCGAGGGAAATAGCCACTCGATCGAGGCTTTTATTCATGGAAATCAGTTGATCGACCACTTGATCTACTCGATCGACCAACTGGTAAGCGGCTTCTACTCGATCGAGCAAAGGAGGTAGCTCGATCGAGCACTTCTGGCTTCAACTCACCTCGATCGAATGGCAAGCTCCTCGATCGAGGTCTTCTGGCATAGTATGTGGTGTGAGTCATGACTTGGGCTTGATTATGAACGGTTTCGTGCTTCCCCATGCAAGAGTTCCTGTCCCGATCTTTCCATTCTCCTAAATGCATGCAAAATGGACTGCTTTGGCTCGGTTTCTGCTACTACACAGCTTGTAACTACAAAATAGTAATGAAAGTACAAAGTAGCCAAATAGGGGCATATGGCGATAAAATATCACCTAAATGACATAGAAATGCGTGCATAAATGGACTATAAAGTCTATATAAAATACACGCATCAGGAGGTCTCGATCCAAGAACACTTCTAGGAACAATTATGTGAAGTGTTTCAAGTGTGGTGACCTTGGGCATATTAGGCGGTTCTGTCCTAAGAAATGCGGGAACGAAGAAAATAAGCACTACTACAAAAACAGGAAATGACAACGGTTAAAAACCGTTGTAATATTAAAAAGCGGACGTTGTTAAAGCCTCCGTTGTTAAAGGTTTTAACAACGGTTCCGATTTAATGAAAATACCGTTGTGAATAGTTTTAACAACGGTACAAAGTCGTTGTTATTACTAGATAACTGTTGTTAAAACGTGTGAATAATTATGGTGGGAAAGATACGAGAACGGTTCTATTAAATGAAACCGTTGTTAAAGGTATGATTAGTTTTGGTGGGAAATATTATAACAACGCTATTGTTTTTTAAACCCGTTGTGAATATAGTTAATTACAACGGAGTATAATAAAGAAGCCGTTGTGGAAAGTTTTAATAACAACAGGTATTTTAGAATACACCGTTGTTAAAGGTATGATAAGTTTTGGTGGGAAATATGTTACAACGCTTTTAATGAATTTTGAAAAACCGTTGTTATTATTTTTATTATTGTTTTTGAAAAAATTGTAATTTGTTCCCCTGCCACCAGTGAAAATCCTGCATAAATCAGCAGCAGTAGCAGCAGCACGCATAAACCAATTTCAGAAGCAGCAAAATGATATATCTATATATAAATCAGAGCAATTCATGTACAGGGCAATTCATGTACATGGCAATTCATGTACAGCAGCAGCTAAATGATATATACAACCAAAATGATCTCTTTCAGAGCAATTCATACTTACAACTTGCTCTAATTAATGACTTCTACAAATTAAAGTTCCCTGTCTGCTTCCAAAATAATCTAAGTTTCATTTATTCTTTCTTTGTTCAAGGACGTATTTGCCCAACAAGTCCCTTACTTCGTCTATATTGTGCTTAGTGTACTCAGGGACATGTGGCGTGTTGATTAAATACTGCGGATAAAACAAATAAAAGACATCGATCAGTAGGGTAACAACAGTATAGGCATATCATACATAATTAGCAACATCGATCATATATATATAGCAGAAAAGATATCAGCTCTAATGAAAAAAAGTAAATAATAGCTACATTAAACTACTAACTCTTTCTGGAATGCTGATATATCTTCGCCTAATAATCTCCAACATGAAACGACAAACGTAGTATCCACATTGGATGCTATCCGGCTGTTTAGGGACCTATTATTACATAATAAACGAAGAGACGAGAAGGCAATTACCAATTAGTTTAATGCGTAATTAAAAAAGACAGATGTATATGCGTAATTAGTTTAATGCACTTAATTATTAAGGTATTGTATTTGCGCGTACGTACCCCTGTTATCGTAATAAAAGTAGGGCCATCATCAGAATATTCTGTCGGTTGATCGCCGGTTGTTGCTCTTTTCTTCTCAAAGGCCCTTTAAAAAAGGAAAGAGGCCGAAAGTCACATAAACTTACTTAATAATAATAAATGAAACTTAATATTATGTGCCAAATCATCATCAGTATTATAAACTTACTTAATAATCAACTTTTTAAAGGTCTCGGATGGTTGTCTATGCAAAGAGTCCAACCAAAATACTTTCTTCATGGTCGGATTGATCGCTGCTAGCACCCAATGTCTCCTAGAGATCGAGAGACACATCATTATTAACAAGCACAACATGCATCATAACCAAAAATATAAAAATGCAATTGTATTTGGAATCGTAATATTAATTATATATTACCCCACTTCATTATAAGGGGCAAAAATGAGCTTATTGTTTTTCGCCAATTCCCCAGCAATATAATTTACACGTTCTTCATACGAAAACATCCCGATATGCATAGATAAAACATTTGGGCACATGAATCCGTATTGAGGAAGTGGATTATTGGTCTCGGGGATCACAACCGAGTTCAAGTACCGACATGACGGTTTTAATTTTGATATTAAAAACACTATATTTTAGTCAGAATATTAGAATACTGCATGCTTTAATTTATTAAGAAACTTACTTCATCCAAACATATAGGTGTTGGACATCAATCTCGTCAAGGCCAGCCCAAACGGCTAGCATTTCCCAATCCAGCATTGCTTGGCGTTCTACCCCTACAATATCATTCTCGAGCGGAATAATTATTAATTGCTCGCTTGCTATGCGTCTCTCAGCCTCCTTATAAAGCTCCAGCATCGCCACCGTTCGTACTTTTTCCATGTAAACGTTCCCATGATATTTAGTACGGGATAGACTCCTGACCTCTTTCAGCTTGGGGAAATGATGCGGTGTGCTACCTTTCACAACCTACATGTGGCTAACTAAATTAAGTTGCTCTTTCAATGATGAGGCGATAGTAGAACTTAAAATATAAAGAGAGTTGATTAAATACCTCATCAAGTTGTTGTATTGACGAGGTAGTAGAAAGATTATTGTCTATCGAGTTAGACTTATCCATGTTTTTTGTTACCTACAAAACAAAAATATAACATATAAATTTCACTATTTATGAAGGTGATGAACAAAGACAAAAGGCGGGTTAAATTAGATGTATTTTTCTAACCCCGGCTACATTCTGTTGAATTTTACGATCACGAGCCAGGAAAATGTGGCTTTCAGGCCATTGGACAAAACCGTTAACCGCATCTGCCAGAATTTGAAGGTCGTCGCGGACTGGGACGGGCAGTTTACGGGTTCCATAGCCCTTCGCGACTCCCGCTATCCCCACTTTTGAATGCTTCGGCAAGAGTGGTACGCCATGAACCAAGATGGTTTCCGCTGAGTCCTTGGGCTTTGGGTATATGAAACCCCGGGCAACACGCACATCCTCTTTGAATGAAGGGTCGGTGAGAAGAACAACTACCCGCTGTTTTGTGGCCTGAAGAATACACATTATTTACTAAATACCAAAATATAATAGATATCATAAATGATCTATATTGAGTATATAATGTAAAGTTAGTTACAAGTATTTATTGTTGGTGGGTAGGCTATTATACTTGAACATGTCCAGACCAGATTTAGCACTGACAGCATATACTAACTTCTTATATTCTACATACCTCCTTATTGTCACCCGTCTTCTCAGCCGGCTCCTCAAGTTGCGTCCCCTTTTCAGAGTTATTTACCTTATAAAATTAATTAACCAATCAAAGGCATGCAATGGCTGCTGGAAAGAACAAATGCAGAGGTTCAAAATGGTTAAGTCGTATTTACCTTATCGGCTTGAGGTATCAAAACCTCAGCAGCATTAGGTACCTCACCCGTCTCCTCAAGTTGCGTCCCCTTTTCCGACTCATTTACCTAATAAAATAAACCAATCAAAGGCATGGCTGCTAGAAAGAACAAATGCAGAAAAAAAAATCATATTTACCTTATCGGCTTGAGGTATTAAAACCTCGACAGCAGTAGGTACCTCACCCATCTTCTCAGCCGTCTCCTCATGTATTGGCAAGGTAGTAGTGTCTGCCTCTTGACAAATCTGTTGCACTACCTCACCCTTTTTAATGACATCCTCCATCATCTTCAATTCTTCTTCGGAAGGCTTGCCTCCAGAATTCATCTTCAGTATCACGGAGGCCAATAACTGAACCTGCACGCCCAAAATGTAGAATCAGCATTTTGTTAAAACAATAACATGTGAATTTTAAATGACAATAACAAATGGTATACGTACCATGTCAGCCTTCCCCTTATTTTTCTTCTTCTTGTTCGAGCTAGTTGTCCCATAATATTTCGTGACTCCGACATGTAATGGGACGCCCCTCAATCGACCTGGATGCTCGGGACGGCCGATCGCTCTAGCAAGAACGTCGTCACGACCACTCGGAGTGAATTTCCCTTCCGCAACCTCCTTCAGAACATTCTCCTATAATATATTAAATAAACTTAATTTAATTTTTGTTACTAAAATAAATAGATAGTTAGACATACAAGAATTGAACAATAAAGTTATTAAAAACCCGTCTTAATAAAAATAATACTTACTATGTTGGCCAAGACTTCCTGATCATATTCGTTACATGTTCGGGATCCTTTAGGCGTGTGCCCTTCTTTATAAGTTACGTGCCGATTCAAGTCGGTCACACCTTTTGACACCTACACGTTAACTCAAAAATAATATATGTATACATGTATATCAAGTCCAAGTATGATTAAAAAAATCTAATATATAGATGCTACTTACGAGATTTTCTTCTATCAATCTGTAACCGCCTCGAGAACCATAATATACCCCCCGCTTCTGTGAGATGTTAGCACGATTTCTGGCGCTAACGCTCTTCAAATCATATAAAATCGCAAGTAGATGAGACAATTAGAAAATTATAGATACAAGTAGAGTTTTAGAAAAATGTAACCTGAAACTTTTAGAAAAATGTAACCTTAAGTAGAGTTTTACAAAAATGTAAACATATGACATGGATACTTAACCTGAAACTTTTCAGTAGCTCGTTTCGCCTTATAATTATCCCATTGTTGCTGAGTGATGTTGGGGTACTTTGTCGGTGGGCTCTTATGCATCTGCCCCGTCTCCTTGTCGACATACAAGTGTAATTTGGCAAGGTCATACCTCCACTGCCTTAAGACTGCCGATGCCTTATGTAATAGATACTTATCATGGCAGTCTGGAATATCGAAAGCTTCCTGCATCATCATCATATATACTAATAAGCGGCTGTCTAATATCATACCTTTATACGAACCTTTATACGGCTTCCTGCCTTATGTAATAGTAACTTATGCAAAATAAAATGGTGTTTAGCTAAAGATATTATCATACCTTTATACGTTTCAAGAGTAAGTTCTGCAATGAAGGATTTATATTCCTGAAATCATCTAAATCAATAGGCACAAACTGTTTGGTTGTAACTCCAATCCAAGTGGATAAATGGCTAGCATTTGGACCAGTAGGAACACCTTTCACACTCCATTTTATTTCCATCGGCGTTTTTGCCGCTATAGCTGCAAGGGCTGCAGAGCACTTCGAAGCACCCCTCTCACCAGGCTTATCCCCCTTATCATTGTTTTCTACTCTTTTCCGTTTTTCACCCATGATAATCCTAAGACACTAAGACCTTCAAAAGAAATGAAATAGTAACGGAACAGAGTCATGCATACAGCGATTCTAAAACCCTAAGACCTTGAAATGAATGAAATAGTAACTGAACAAATAAAGAGTCATGCAGAGATTCTAAAACTCTAAAAACTTAGAAAGGAATGAAACTAGATGATAAAGAGAACGATAAATAGAAAATGAAAACAAAAAGATGAACTTCAATCTTAAAACCCTAAAGACGAAACACAAAAATTACCTGATAAAGAAAATGAGAACAGGGTGATGATAAAGAGAACAGGATGATGATCACGAGTACGAGGAGGATGATGATGATAATAAACAAAAAGATTTGTGTTGTAAACGAGGATGATTGTAAACGAGGAGGATGATGATGATAATGTACGTGTGTAAAATTTACTCTATAGGATTGTAAATTATTTTTTATTAAGAGAAACTAAAGGGTTTATTAAGAGAAACTATTGACAACGGTTATCCTACAAACCACCGTTGTTATAGAGTAATGACAACGGTTAAAGCACACCCGTTGTAGAAAGTAATAACACTAAGACAACGGTTTATTTATTATAACCCGTTGTTGAAAGTAATAACAACGGTGAAATTCTAAAACACCGTTTTTATAGATTATGTATATTTTTTTTAATTTTTCAGATACGCGCGCGCGGTATTAAAATTTGAGGCACGAAATAAACTCATTAACTTTGCTCTAAATTAATTTATTTAACTTTGCTCTAAATTTAATTTAATTTATTTTACTTTGCTCTAAATTTTATATTATAGGCGTAAGTTACGTTTAATTATTAGCTCGGATCGGGTTTGGCCTGGGAATCAATTCCAATCGGGTTAGATTCGGCGGGTTTGTAATTAATAACTTTATCGATCGGGTTAGTTATTAATTATTATTAGTTTGAATTGGTTCAATTCGGGTCGAAGCGAGGGTCCTTTCGGCTTTCAATTCGTGTCTGTTTCGGGAATGATTATAATTGGGCGGGTCGTCGATAATTTCTGGGTCAAGCGGATGTGGTATATATATATCGAGTCTAGATAGGGATCCTCGAATCGGGTCATTTTCTTTTTAATTAAGGAACTGGTTATTATAATTATCATGCATCACTAGTTAACCTGAAACTGATCGATCGGGTGGCCAGGCCAGCAGTTACGGATCGGGCAATCCACTATCTAGAGCAAGTAGCTACGTACTTCGGGTCGATCGCTTTTGGGCCGGGTCGGGGGCACGTGTCATTATTAACCTCGTATATATGTACTACTTATTGCAATAATATTGATGATAATATAATATTGATGATATATATATATATAATTAATGATGATGACTTCCGGATCATTAATTAATGCTCGTACTACTTTGCAATAATAACATATTCATCAATGCACATGCAAGTAAGTATTATATATACACGTCAATGTTTCCCAAATTAAATAATGATGATATATATATATATATATATATGGGGACGATCGACTTCGTTCATCCAAGTACGCTAATAAAAGGGACGGATATATTGACGATACGATGCATATATATATATATATATATGCTCAAACTAATTAAAAAGGACGGTTTATTGCTTTTTTACCAGCTATTATATATAATATATATTATATTATTGTGTATGTATGTATGTACATACGTTTTATCAACAAATAAATGGTTAATAATAATAGGCCATATTCCGATCAGGTAGTTAGATTCGTCGGGCCGTTTTTGCATCACAAACCTGAAACTGTCCGACCCAAAATTAATTAGCTAGTATCGGGTTATTTAATTTAATTCGATAGAAATCATTATTTATTATCCGCGTGATGATTATTAAGTATCATTTTCGGGTCGGATCACTTTTAATTATTAAGTATCATTATTAGTATACGTGTGTTACTTCAAAATAACCCTAAACCCTAAACCCTAAACCCTAAACCCTAAACCCTAAACCCTTGGATCTTTGAGTATGGATGGCTGAGATTTAATCCCAAAATATTATACTCTACTGTTTCCCATGCACAATCATTAATCATGCAAATACACATGTTCCCACGTTTGACATTCCCTCTCTAAAAACACATTTTCCCACTTTACCATATCTCTCCTCATCTTCTCATTTTTCTGATTTTCTCTTCAAACTGTTCGTCTTCCTTACTCCATCTTCATCCTTACTCCATTTTCATCCATAGTTCATCCATATTTATCATCCTTACTCCATTTTCATCCATAATTCATCCATATTTATCCATTATAGAGAGTTCAACTTGCTATCTTCATCCTTAATCTCCGGTACATTCATCCCTATTTATCCATATTGTAGTTTTGCATTATTTTTCTTTTTATTAACCAAGTTGAATTTGTTTCGTGTGGTTTTATCATTATTCGTTTAATTTATTTCGCCATTTTTGAATTTTAATAAGTTGAACCTGTATCGCCATTTTCTCAGAAGTTTATCAAATTTACTGTATAATGCGTTTCTCCCTTTTTTTGTGTTTCTCCCAATTGCATTACATGTAATTTAATTGCCCGATATATTTGTAATTGTACATGAAACTTTAAAGTTTGTTATTTGTAACTTTAAACCTGTTTAGTGTAACTCTAGATTTGTGTATTGTAACTGAATTCTGTAGTCCACATTATAATTTTGAATGTTTTTATGAATTTGAAGTTGTGTCGTGTCCTACATGAAACTTTAAAGGTTTTTTTTTTAACTCTAACTACTAATTATGAAACTTTAGTTCATCAAGGAAAGAAGTGTGTTGTTGACTGCTGTTGTGTCTTGTATACTGTAACTCTAACTAGTTTTTATGAAACTCTAACTACAATTTATGAAACTTTAGTCTATATAGTCTGTAACTCTAATTATTATTTATGAAACTGTTGTTGAATGTTTTTATGAAACTCTAACTAGTTTTTATGAAACTCTAACTACAATTTATGAAACTTTAGTCTAGATATTCTGTAACTCTATTTATTATTATGTAACTCTAACTAGTTTTTATGAAACTCTAACTATAATTTATGAAACTCTAACTACAATTTATGAAACTCTAACTAGTTTTTTTGAAACTCTAACTACAATTTATGAAACTCTAACTAGTTTTTATGAAACTCTAACTACAATTTATGAAACTTTAGTCTAGATATTCTGTAACTCTATTTATTATTCTGTAACTCTAACTAGTTTTTATGAAACTCTAACTACAATTTATGAAACTCTAACTACAATTTATGGGACATGTTTATCAAGGGATGTGGTCGTTTGTTTAACACGAACGCAGAACTATTTTTCATACCAGTTAATGTCGACGAGCATTATGCGTGTGTATGTATCAATTTCAAATCAAAGACTATTGAACTCCTCGATAATCAATATTACCCGGCTTCCAAACAGTCCGACATCGTTGTCGTGGCTATTATAATTGTAAGTTTTAATTTCTTTACTTTCCACTGCATTATATTATCAAATTTACAAATTCACTTCACAAATTTTGTTCATTTACCACCCTATAATAATGTATATGTAGGGCGAGGTGTTTAGCGACTACTTGGAGTCCAGGGGTCTGGGAAGGGCAGAAGAAGTCCCTATGTTTGAGAGACGTCAAATAAAATTAGTCTGGCAGGGTCCAAAAGCTAATATTGTAACACCCGGAAATGTACCTTATTTTTATAGTGAAAATATTTTACGGATACTTTTCAGTAATTTTAAGTTTTAATTTAGAATTTCCGAGTTCGTATTTGGAATTTCCGCGAGATTGCATGAGAATCCCGTCTTAAGGCGTCTTTGACTTTTCTTGACTTTTGAGTCGTCTTTGACTTTTCTTGACTTTTGAGTCGTCTTTGACTTTTCTTGACTTTTGAGTCGACTTTTCTTGACTTTTGAGTCGTCTTTGACT
>JAIUZE010022047.1:0-10157 GCA_022085475.1 Heliosperma pusillum | reverse complement strand
AGCGTGTGAGAGCTTTGAAACTTTCAGTAACAATACCCAGGAAAGGAAGACATTTTTTTAGAGAGGAGAAGATTGGTCTTTTGGTATATGAAAACTGAATGAAACACTGGCTATTTATAACAACAATAGCCAGTAGAGAAGCCGAAAAACGCTCCCCATAAACACAAAATCAAATCCGTAATTAAGGCCATAAATTAGGCACTTAATTGCAGGAATCTGTAGTTATGGCCATAAATCAGGCGCTTAATTACATTATAACAGTCATGAAATCTTTGACTGTTATAAGAGACAGGTGCAATGTATGTGGACGTAAAAACTAATCACACACATGTAGCAAACAGAAGGCTACGCCCGCACCGCAGGTGCTCCACCCAGGACCCGAGGCGTGACATGGCGTGGCGTGCGTGTGTGTGTTTGGCCCAATCCACAGGCCCATACACCTATACAAAACTCCTTTGTATCACACTTGAGCATACAAAGAAAAGTATCGTATAAAAACAAGAAGAGGAGTGAGTTCTTTACCAATGTGGGATTGCCAAGCAAAACAAGAAAGGCTTGTTGAGCCATCAAACCCAACACTAACTACTCTAAACCCTAACTTGAAAGATGCATGATAAGATGAATTCACAAGATTAAGATGAAGATTACTTACAACAATAGGAGTGAAAGGTGAGAGAAAGATCTATAAGGATGAATTCCACACCAAATTCAAGGAATGATTAAGAAGAGGTTTAGAGATTATGAGAGATGCATAATATTTTCCATGTGTCGCAACTCAGGAAGTATGTGAGCGATCCTTCTCATGTCTTGGAAGCCAATTCAATTGAGGTGGACGAAGCTCTTACTTATGAAGAAGTGTCAAAGGAGATCTTATACAATAAAGTGCGCAAGACCCGAGGCGGCGAGATCCGGTTTGTGAAAGTGTTATGGTCCAACCATAACGTCAAAAAGCTACTTGGAAAGTTTAGGATGCGATGAGGAGCGGTATCATCATCTTTTCGAGGTATGCTTGTTTATGGGGGCGTAAACATTATTTAAAAGGGGTATAAAATATAGTTGCTTGCATAATTTTGATCCTTCATTATCTTAATTTTGTTGCTATTGCTTGTGTTTCGATTATATATAGTATCTATTTCGTTATCGTTCTTAGTTTTGAGAATTGGGATTTGCCGGGTTCATGTGTAGTGATGTTGATGTTTGGAGTTGGATGTGGCGATATTTTCGTAGTGTTTTTTTGTTGTTTTCCATGTGTGGGTGAACTTACGGAGTTCTTTTTAAGAGGAGAAGATTGTAATACCTGCGGTATTACTTGGTCGAATAAGGTGCGTACTCGATCAAGTGGAGGTGTTGCTCGGTCAAGTAAGGTGGGTATTACGCAAATAAGAGGTCAGGATTTTTAACCTAGAGATAGAAGAGAAA
Organism: Heliosperma pusillum; assembly: GCA_022085475.1. NCBI lineage: Eukaryota > Viridiplantae > Streptophyta > Magnoliopsida > Caryophyllales > Caryophyllaceae > Heliosperma > Heliosperma pusillum. The sequence goes on along the minus strand of JAIUZE010022047.1, from coordinate 8,738 downwards.
GATAAAGCCGTCATTTCTAGGGTTTGCATTTTCCATTGATCTACTTGATTTTTTTAGACCAATGGTTAAGAAATCCAGCAGTACTTCTAGTGCTAAACATCACAGTGCATTTAAACAAACTACTACATCAGTTATATTACAATCAGAGAAAGAAAATGTGTTTGGAAGGCTGAATGTTGAGGAGGGCAGAAACTTAAATATCTCCATAATATTCATGTAATTACTCCTTTCAAAATGACAGACATTCTTGTGGAATATGTTGAGAATGAATCAGAATCTGAACAGGATGAGAAGCAGACATATGAGGAAGGAAAATGGTACCAACGACGTGGAGGAAAATAATTCAAATGATAGATGAAGATCCCGTAGACGTCAAAGATGAACTCACTTACTGGGAATAGGCTATCTATGCGTTCATAGTTGGCGCAAATCCACCACGGCAAGTCATGCTGGGATTCCTGAAACGAATTTGGAGTAAGTATTCAATTGATAAATTATCCTTCTTACCGAATGGTGTTTTCTAGGCAAGATTCAATACAGAAAAAATGAAACACGCAGTATTAGAGAGTGGTCACTTTCTATTTGATAACAAGCCTTTAATTATAAAGGTCTGGAAACCTGATATTGAATTAGAAAAGGAGGACATTAAGAATGTACCCGCTTGGATACGAATCCAAAAGTTGCCTTTGAAATTCTGGGGAAGTAGCTTACCTTAAATTGGAAATCTGGTGAGCAAGTATGTCAAAAGTGACATAGCAACTGAACAAAAGACAAGACTTGGTTTTGCTAGGGTCATGGTAGAACTGCAAATAGGACATAAATTTCCACACCAAGTTAAATTCTTGGATGAAAACCAGAACCTGGTCCATGCGCCCATAGAATATGAATGGAAACCAAGTGTCTTTGACAAATGCAAGCATATTGGGCATGAGTCTGATAGATACATAAACAATAAAAATAAAATAGTGGAAAACAAAGTTACTAAAGTGTGGAAACCAGTGCAACAGTTTCATCAAAATCCTCCCAAGGTATAAGTTGTATTGATCCTCTTAATCTTAATCCATGATAAATCTGGGTATATGCATAATTGGTATTGAAACTGAAAATTGTTATATGCAAGAAGATTGGTATTGGTGGAATCAGTGCTCAAAACTTTCCACAACTATTCCGCAACAATGTTTATTCTGCCTAATAGAGTCATATCTCGTATTGAAACTATTTGTAGAACTTTTTTGTGGAATGTAGGGGTTGACTACATTAGATCATCTTTGATGCCATAAGATAAGGTTTGTAAACCCAAAAATGAGGGAGGCATGGGCCTCAAAGATGATATCACCTAGAATAAAGTGGTTGTGCATGGGCAAACTTGCTTGGTGCATACATATCAAATATGACCTTTTATGGGTCAATCATACTTATCTCAAGGGTAACGATTGGAACAACTACAACCCCACGAGTGATACCAGCTGGTATTGGAAGAAGATTATACATGCTAGAAACCTTATGGCACTCCCCTATCAGGAAGAGGCTTGGCATAAACAAAAAGGCAAAGAATATACTATTACAAAAGGTTACGAATTCCTCATATGCAAAAAATATAAAGTGAATTGGGGAGATATGTGAAAGTCCATAGACCATAATTAGACTCTTCTAATTAGTGACCAAATTACAAGTTAATTTAGTGTTTAATGATCTATGTAACATGTATGCAAATATAAAGACATTATAAAGAGAATTAAAAGTTTCCTTACATTGTTGATGAAAATAAGAGCAATAACAAATTATTGTCTTAGATGAATTTCTACCAAGCGTAGAATGATCATCTAAAACCCAATCTTCAAACTAGAAGATCTCCTCCAAGTTGCACCCAAGATGGTACTCAAAAATATATACTTATTATTAACTAGATAATAAGTAAAGATAGAAAACTACTAATATTAGAATATATTACTACACTAGTAATACTAAGTAAATATTAGTATGTTGAGATTTTAGTGAGAGGATGAGATTTTAGAGAGATGTAAGAATAAAGCACAAAATGAAGTAGTGGAAAAATGAAGAACTATTACCCATTTTATAGGCACTTTGGCCGACACTACCAAGCCCCATGTAGCCTCTTATTTTGTTAATTTATTCTCATGCAAATAGGTAGAGTGTAATTAATGTGAGAATGATTAAAGCATGACGGTTATATCACAATCAAATGGAGTATTGTGTAAAATAGAAAAGAACAATAATCATTTCCTTCTACACATACCATGACCGGCCATGATGGCTCACAATATTCTATTTTGATTTTTGATTTTTGTCCCACAAATACTTATTAATCATATGCTTAATTATCTTGTATAGTTAAGTGTTAAGTTGATCATATAGCAATTATATGACACAAATTAATAAATAATATACACTTAACTTTTAAGTGATATTCTACGATTATATCAATATATAATGGGTCCCACAATGTCTAGTTAATTTATTTTACAACTCCTTGTAAATATAATTAACTAATTATATCTATCTCAATATATATATAAAACCTCAAATAATTTAGTAAATTAACGATTAAATCCTAAACTAGATCTTATTTAATCATCTTAAAATAAAATATAAATTTATTAGTCAATTATCGCATAATTGAAAAATAAACTTAATCGAATTTGAGTTTAAAACTCAATTTCTAACAATTAACTCTCAGAACTAAACGTACATATCAAATATATGTAATGTGCTAATTATACTGTATCATATACAAATAATGAGTTCTACTATTTTGGTTTCATCCTATAGGTGTGACCGAAAGGGATCAGTTGATCACCGCCGTCATACGACAATAACGTCAAACTCTAGTCAGCCAAGTGTTATTGATTTACGTTAATCAACTGACTAATCATATATATATATAGTCAATAAATATATCAATTATATTCCTTAATGAGATTTATTATGTGGCGCACTATTGTGGAGGACACCTACTCCAACAATCTCCCACTTGTCTGACACAAGTGTGCGTCACCAATTCTCTTGTCTCTTTATCGCATCTCCCACTCAACGCAAGGTGTCTTTCAGGCCGCACTTGCGATTGATTATATCTAGAGTGGTTTTCTCGATATGGAGAGTTCTGACCGGAAAATCTACCATAGATCATTTTCCGAGCGTGGCCACGCATTTAGTGTAACTACTCCTCGAGTGGCCTTAAGATGTTTGTACCCAACGTGGGTGGACAATTCCTGTTGACTCATCTAATCTGTATGATGCAGATCACCATGATCCAGAAGATGTCCATCAGCCTCCTTTCACGGCACGACCTAGAACACCAACCAAAGCCAATTGGAAACTGCACCGACTCAGATAGACGGTCGCTAGTCAAAAGAATCGACTCATAGGAATAAGATAGAAGACCCTGCCACGACCAGACATCAATTAATTGATTTAAGGGTCTCTACAAAGGTCACTGTCCGACAGAGGGTCATACAGTCTGTCTATGTAATCGACCAGTCATCTCCATGACCCCATGGTGCTGAACCAACCATGGATCGACTTATAATCAGGTCACTTCGAGACGTCACCTCATTGAGTGACTAGGGACAAAATACTAATTTCGTCCTATTCACTTGAATAGGGTCCAACGTTGTCTTACAATCTATTCGGATAAACAAAGTATTAAATTTAGTCAAACTAAATAAAAGAGTTTATAATAAAAGTCGAACAATGAATGCAATTATCATATATGAAATAATTAACACAACATTCGATTATTACATATGACATAATCTAAAGGAATTCCGGTACTCGCCTCAATCCCATTGTGACGACATGACTATCATGCTTAGCTTTTGATAAATGCTTGGTTAAAGGATCAGCAATGTTATCATCTGTCTCAATCTTACAAATGTCAATTTCCTTTCTATCCACGTAATCTCTAATTACCTGATATTTCCTAAGTACATGTCTAGACTTATTACTAAACTTGGGATCTTTTTCTTAAAACATAGCCCCATTGTTATCACAATAAATCGTGATAAGATCTTTGGCAGTAGGGACTACTCCTAGTCCTTCCAAAAGTTGTCGAATACACACAGCTTCCTTTGCAGCTTCAGACGCTGCATGGTACTCTGCTTGCAATGTATAATCCGCTGCAACGCTTTGCTTGAAACTCTTCCGGCAAACAGATCCTCCATTCATCATATAAACATAGCCAGATTGGGATTTCAAATAATCCCTATCTGTCTGGAAACTGGCGTCCGTGTAACCCTTTACACGCAACTCAGTCTCACCTCCAAACACTAAGAACGAATCCTTAGTCCTTCTCAAGTACTTAAGGATGTTTTTTACGGCTATCCAGTGACTCTCACCTGGATTGGCTTGGTAACGACTTGTCATGCTCAAAGCATATGAAACATCGGGACGAGTGCACATCATAGCATACATGATTGATCCAACAACGGATGCGTAAGGGATCAATTTCATGCGTTCAATCTCCTTGGGTTTGGTAGGGCACTCTGACTTGCTCAAAGTGATCCCACTACCCATAGGAAGAAAGCCTCTCTTAGAGTCTTTCATGTTGAACCGATCAAGAATTTTATCAGTATAAGTTTCTTGACTTAATGCTACTTCCTCCATTCTCATATGATGTACCCATTTTGTGAATATATGTGAGGTATATTTTAATAAAATGGGTACATCATAGGAGAATGGAGGAAGTATTATCCTTCTAGATCTATCCTTAAAAATCCGGATACCTAAGATGCGCTGGGCCTCTCCTAAGTCTTTCATTTGGAAATGAATCCCAAACGACTCCTTCACATAAGTGAGCATTGGTATATCATTCCCAATGAGTAGTATGTCATCTACATACAAGACTAGAAAGGTTACCTTACTCCCACTAAACTTCATGTATAAACATGGTTCCTCGACACTTCGAGTGAAACCATTTTGTTTAATTACATGATCGAAACGATGATTTCCACTCCTGGATGCTTTTTTAAGACCATAAATGGATCTCTTAAGTTTGCATACCCTTTTAGGGTTTAATGGATCCACAAAACCTTCAGGTTGTGTCATGTACACTTGCTCTTCTAGAATCCCATTCAAGAAAGCGGTTTTGACATCCATTTGCCAAATCTCATAATTATGAAATGCGACAACCGCTAAGATAATCCTTATAGACCATGGCGACTGGGACGAAGGTTTCGTCATAGTGAAGACCATGAACTTGGGTGAAACCTTTTGCCACCAATCTAGCTTTGTAAACATCATTATGTTCATCTATGCCGCTTTTGATCTTATAGATCCACTTACGCTGAAGAGGTCTTACCTCCTTAGGTAAATCAACCAAGTCCCATACTTGATTGTCTTACATAGAATCCATTTCAGAATGCATGGCTTCTAGCCATAGCTTTGAGTCGGGACTAGAAATGGCCGCTTTGTAGGTAGTAGGTTCGTTACTTTCAAAAATTAACACATTGTAGTCCCCACCTTCCTCTATAATACCTAGGTATCTATCAGGTTGATGAATAATTCTTCTTGACGTCCTAGGTTCCGAAGGAATTATGACCGCATTAGACGAATAGGGAACGTTTTCCTCTACCTCCTTTTCGTTTTGTGGCTCTTGTACATCATCAAGTTCAAATTTTATCCCATTCTGTCTTTTAAAAATAAAATCATTTTCTAAAAAGAGTGCATCACGAGACACAATCACTTTGTCCTCATGTTTATTATAAAAGTAATAACCACTTGTTTCCCTTGGATATCCTACAAATAGACATTTTTCGGATTTGGGTGCGAGTTTATCGTCAGACTTTTCATAACAAACGCCTCGCATCCCCAAATTCTCATGACCGACAAATAAGGGACTTTCCCTGTCCATATCTCATATGGAGTCTTGTTTGCCGCTTTAGTCGGGCTTCGATTTAGTGAGAAAATTGAAGATAGGTAGCGACCCCCAAAAATAATCAGTAAGCTTTGTTAGACTAATCATAGATCGAACCATATCTAATAAAGTTCGATTTCTCATTTTGGCTACACCATTTAATTGAGGTGTGCCAGGAGGAGTCCATTGTGATACTATACCACAATCCTTTAGGTGTGAATCAAATTCATTTTTCAAGTATCTACCACCACGATCGGATCGTAGGGCTTTAATTTTTTTATTCAATTGGTTTTATGCTTCATGTTGAAATTCTTTGAACTTTTCAAAAGCATCACTTTTGTGCCTCATCAAGTAGACATACCCATATCTACTCAAGTCGTCGGTAAAAGTAATGAAGTAGTGATAACCACCTCTAGCTTGGAGAGTCATTGGGCCGCACACATCCGTATGTATAAGACTTAATACTTCACTTGCTCGTGTCCCTTTTCACGTAAAAGGTGTTGGAGTAGGTGTCCTCCACAATAGTGCGCCACATGATAAATCTTATTAAGGAATATAATTGGGATATTTATTGACTATATATATGATTAGTCAGTTGATTAACGTAAATCAATAACGGTTGGCTAACTAGAGTTTGACGTTATTGTCGTTTGACGGCGGTGATCAACTGATCCTTTTCGGTCACACCTAAAGGATGAAATCCAAATAGTAACTAATTATTTGTATACGATACAGTTAATTAGTACATTACATATTTCGATATGTACGAGAGTTAATTATTAGAAATTGAGTTGAGAACTCAAATTCGATTAAACTTATTTTTCAATTATGCGATAATTGACTAATAAATTTATATCTTATTTTAATGTGATTAAATAAGATTTAACTTAGTAAATTAATCGTTAAATTACTAAATTAGTTGAGGTTTTGAGATAGAGGTAATTAGTTAATTATATTTACAAGGAGTTGTAAAATAAATTAACTAAGCATTGTGGGACCCATTATATATTGATATAATGGTAAAATATTACTTAAAATGTTAAGTACATTTATTTATTTAATTGAGTCATATAATTGTTATATGATCAAATTAACACTTAATTATACAAGATAATTAACCATATGATCAATAAGTATTTGTGAGACAAATATCAAAAATCAAAATGGATCCAATTAGGCCAACATGGCCGGTTATGATGTAGTTAGAATGGTGATGATTGTTGTTCTTGTTGTAACTCTTTAGTTAGCATTTGAAAGTGACATAACAAGTATAAAACAATCATCATTCTTTCTACAACACTCCACTCTAATGCATGTGATCAAATTGAACAAAATAATAGTCCAATTGTGGACTACATGATCCGGCCAAATGGCCTTTAAAATGAGCATTTGTGTTCATTTTACTACCACTTCATTTTGTGCAATTTGTTTACTTCTCTCTAAAATTCTTCCTCTCACTAAAAACTCTCATATACTAATATTTACAAAGTATTACTAGTGTAGTAATATAGTCATAATATTAGTAGTATTATATCTATCTTATTATCTAGTTAATAATAAGGGTAGATTATTTGGGTTAATCTTGGTGCAACTTAGAGGAGATCTTCTACTTTGGAGATTATTTGTGTTCATCCATATTATTAGCTCAAGAACAACAAGAAGGAGTTCTTGTTGTGCCCATATATATTTCCATATCAATGTGAGGAAATTTCTTCTTTTATATAAATGTCTTTATATTTGCTTGCATGTTACATAGATCATTAAATACTAAATTAACAAGTAATTTAGCAACTAATTAGAAGATTCTAATTAAGGTCTATGGACTTTCAATTGGTATCAGAGCTAGCTTGTAGCATGCATGTTCATTTTGGACATTTTTATTAAAGTTATAAGATAACTAATAAATCAAAGATTTTGAGTTAAAATACGATTCTGACAAACCTTTTTGGTCCATGTATACCTACTGACCTCAAAATGTTTGTGGTTAAAGTTCGTGATTTTAGGGATTAATTTGCTATTTATTTTGATTTTTGGCGTTTAAACCGAGTTAACATGCATTTTATGAGTTAAACGTTAACTAAAAATAGTTGCATGTTGATTCTGGCCATGAAATTTTAATATGATCTCACATGCATATTTTTACATATTGTATGTAAAAGTTCGTGACTTTTACTTATGTATTGCATGTTCATTGATTTTTATACGATAAAAATCGATATAATGATATTATAATGTTCATAAAATTGAAACGTCAATGTATGGTCTTTTGAAAATTTTTTGTAACCCCATTTTCTATTCTGATGGTGATACTCTTGGTGAATTGCAAATTTTTTCACGGTTGTTTACTATATATAATGTTTTTATTTGATTAAAACCATTAAATACAAAGCTATTTGTTCATAAAATTAATTTAAAATTTTTGAGCAAATGGTTGTATTTTTAGAGTTCCTGGTCATGTTCCAGAATGTACAAAATTTTTGGTTTCAAATTTATGATGTTTATATTTTATTTTGGTTTTATTTCATAATTGTTATGATTAAACCGTAATATTTAGCAAATGAAATCAAATCGATCTAATTAATGACCAACAAAATTAGTAGTGACTAATTTTGAGTTCTAAATCAGTTTAGTTAATTATTTTGAATTTAAATGCGATTTAAATGTTGATAGTGATTTTTAATGGTTAAAAATCAATAAATCCCGAAAAAAAATCGAGCTACAATGAGCATGAATTGAATCTAGGACGATTTTGGCATGAATTTTGCAGCAATTGATTTAATTTATGGTTGAATGAATGAATGTCATTTATTTAATAATTTATGCAAATTTTGTACCTAGTATGGCCTAGTTGTTTTTAATCGTTATT
>JAIUZE010022046.1:0-14678 GCA_022085475.1 Heliosperma pusillum | reverse complement strand
TCCTCTAGCCCAAGACGGTTGTACCTCGTCAACCCCCTACAAATGTTCACCGCTTGATCATTACCAATGCCCCCCTCATAATGCCTCACCAAGAACGAAATCACCCCCCCACAATGGATACTTGCCCTTGCCGATTTTTGCCTATGCTTGATGCAAGCCCTCAAAAACAAATCGGCCCAATCCGGGATCCCTACCCCCTCCGGGAGCATAGTCCACAAACATAGCCGGATATTCTCCGGTACTTTGGTGGGTTCTCCCGCGGAGTTGAAAATGGTGGTGAAGAATCTTGTGATTAGGCGGAGTACGGGGTGGGTGATGGTTGACAGTTTGGCATCCTTAGACGGGCCGTGGTCATCGGCAATGTTACCCCACATCAAATGCATTTTGCCCTTGGGGCACCTAATGTCCTCGGGTTGCTTGGTGATTTTCAGGATTTGACGGATTTCGGAAGTTGGGGCATTATGCCAAGTTTGGTTCAATCGGAATCGATAGGCTTTCTCCTCACCTTCGGGCACATCCAACTCCGACAAGGTTGCTAGAAACTCGTATGCGAAACTCCTATAGGTGTAATCCCAGGAGTTCGGCTCGAGATAAGCCTCTAGCCCTACTTTAGCTAGCATGTCCCTTGTCAAGTTGAACATGCCTAAGGCATGGAGGGTGGTTGGGCAAAAGAACTTGGTGGCTACAAGAAGGTGAGTGGATATTTGATCCCAAATTTTCTTATATTGAGCTTGCAACCTCTCATAGCCCATGAACACCGCCTCTACCTTGGTGTCGGGCTCACTCACTGCGGCCCTCTTATTTTTTCCTTTGCCAAACAGTTCAGAGATCTTTGGTGCCATTTCTGCAAAAATTTAACAAACAACACACTACAACAACAAGAAGCAATCACTCGAAAGATTTTTCACTCAAGCAATTCAACAAACACTTGGTGTGCAACAATTTCTACACCTCAAAAAGCTAGTGTTTGTTCAATTTCTTTACCTTACTCAGAAAACTTTGTCCAATCCTAACTACACAATCAATCAAGGGAAAGGGGGAACTCAACCTAAGACTAATTCTAGCCTAATTCGAGCAAAAACTTGAAGAATAATGAAAAAGTCGAGTATGAAGTTATACCTTTGCTTTTCCACAAGATTCAAGCTCCTTGATGATTAGAATAGGTAGGAATTCGACAAAAAGCCTTAAAAACCCAACAAAAGTTCCTAAAAAAACGAATTTGAGGAAAACAAAAGCTAGGTTTTCAAACCGGATTTTCGGAGATTGGGGGTGAGTGAGATTGATTTTGGGGTTATTGAATGTAGAATAATGATTAGGAAGAAGAAATGGATTGATTTTGATGAAAGTTTTGGAAGATTTGAGGGAAAAAGATGGATTTTTGAGGGATTGGGGTTGGTTTGGGGTGTTTTTCGTGAAGAACAAGGGTATGAAGATGGGTTTTGGTGTTATGAAGAACTCGGGCAAAAGATAGAAAATAAACTAAAAACTGCATTCGACGCAGGCTGCGTCCTACGACGCAGGCTGCGTCCTACGACGCAGGCTGCGTCCTACGACGCAGGCTGCGTCCTACGACGCAGGCTGCGTCCTACGACGCAGGCTGCGTCCTACGACGCAGGCTGCGTCGTGACGACGCAGGCTGCGTCCTACGACGCAGGCTGCGTCCTACGACGCAGGCTGCGTCCTACGACGCAGGCTGCGTCCTGCACTGCCAGATGGTTCTAGCTTTTGCACTTAGCAAAATTTTTGCTAAGTGCTCCAAACACCCCCATACTTGCAATTTCACTCCAATGGCCCATAATAACCTCCAATATCCAAATTCCATCGATTCCCGAACTTTTTATCCGTGGCACGCATCCCGAGGCGGCCAAAAACTCGTAAAACTTCACAAAACCGTCAGTAACTTCAAATTCAAAGAAATATTCACAAGGATAGAGTATGTACATGTTTTGCCGTTTATTTAGAGTCGATGGCTCGACTTAGCTATTTCAAGCTTTTCAACTTTCATAGACCGGGTCTTCAACCAAGACCTCTTCTTCCCCCTCCCGGGCACATCCTTGGAAGTAGTGTTTGAGACGGTGGCCATTCACCTTGAGGAGCTTTCCATCCCCGGGCCCCTCCACTTCAATAGCTCTATGGGTAAACACCTTCTTGACGGTGTAAGGTCCAAACCATCTTGACCTTAACTTGCCCGGAAAGAGCTTAAACCGGTTTTGGAACACAAGAACTTTATCACCTTCCTTGAAAACTCGACGATTTATCATCCCATCATGCCATCTTCTTGTTTTCTCTTTGTAGATGGAAGAGTTCTCATAAGCATCTTGGCGAATTTCTTCAAGTTCTTGTAATTGAAGCTTTCGGTGCATACCGCTCTCATCTTGGTTTTGGTTGAAAGATTTGATAGCCCAATAGGCTTTGTGCTCAACCTCCACGACGAGGTGGCAAGCCTTGCCATAGATGAGACGGAATGGGGACATGCCAATGGGGGTTTTGAAAGCGGTCCTATATGCCCACAATGCATCAACTAGCCTCTTACTCCAATCCTTTATATCCGGATTGACCGTCTTTTCAAGGATTCCCTTTATTTCACGGTTGGAGAGTTCGGCTTGCCCGTTTGTTTGTGGGTGGTAGGCCGTGGAAATTTTATAATTCACCCCATACCTCTTGAGAAGGCCTCCAATCACCTTGTTGCAAAAATGGGTACCCCTATCACTAATGATAGCCCTTGGAAAGCCAAACCGGGAGAATATGTTCTCTTGAATGAAAATGGCTACTACCTTGGCATCATCGGTGCGGGTAGGAATGGATTCAACCCATTTTGACACATAGTCTACCGCCAAGAGGATGTATAAATAGCCACCGGAATTTGGAAAAGGGCCCATAAAATCAATTCCCCACACATCGAAGATCTCACAATATAGAAGAGGTTGTTGTGGCATCTCATTTCTTTTGGTCAAATTCCCCACCCTTTGACATCGGTCACAAGTTTTTACAAATTTGTGGGCATCTTTGAAAAGGCTTGGCCAAAAGAAACCACATTCAAGCACTTTTCTAGCGGTTCTTTGTGGCCCAAAATGCCCTCCACAAGCATAGTCATGACAATGATGTAAGATGGAAGGAATCTCACTCTCGGGCACACATCTTCTTACAAGTTGATCTTGGCAAAATTTCCACAAGTAAGGATCATCCCAAGTATAGTACTTGGCGTCGGACTTGACTTTGCTCTTTTGATGAGAAGAGAAATGGCTTGGAAACCGCTTTGTCACCAAATAGTTGACCATGGTAGCATACCATGGCTCCTCCACTTGTATAGCAAAAAGTGACTCATGAGGGAGACCTCCTTCAACCTCCTCAAGAGGGCATGATGGTCTTCCTTCATGGTTTAGCCGGCTCAAATGATCCGCCACCACATTCTTCACTCCTTTCTTGTCTTTTATTTCCACATCAAATTCACTTAGGAGAAGGATCCACCTCAACAACCTTGGCTTTGCATCCTTCTTTGTCACAAGGTATCTAATGGCGGAATGATCGGTGTAGATGATCACCTTTGTGCCCAAGAGATAAGATCGGAATTTTTCTAGAGCATAAATCACACCAAGGAATTCCTTCTCCGTCGTGGAATAGTTCTTTTGAGCATCATTCAAGAGGGTAGAAGAATATTGGATCACATGGGGTCCCTTGTCACTCTTTTGACCCAAAACCACTCCCAATGCATAGTCACTTGCATCGGTCATGATTTCAAATGGAAGATCCCATCGTGGTGCTTGAATAATTGGTGTGGTGACCAATCTCTCCTTCAAGTCATTGAATGCTTTCCTACATTTGTCATCAAAAACAAATTCCGCTTCTTTGTGCAAAAGCTTGCATAAAGGGTTAGCAATCTTGGAAAAGTCCTTAATAAATCTCCGGTAGAAACCGGCATGTCCGAGAAAAGACCTAATGTCTCGGGTGTTAGAGGGATAAGGTAAGGTTTTGATAATGTCAACCTTAGCCTTATCCACCTCAACCCCCCTTTCCGACACTACATGTCCCAAAACGATGCCACTAGTCACCATGAAATGACATTTTTCGGAGTTTAAAATGAGATGGGACTCTTGGCATCGCTCTAAGACAAGAGCAAGGTGGTTTAGACATGCATCATAGGAGTCCCCATGGACGGTGAAATCGTCCATGAATACTTCTATGATTCTTTCTACATAGTCGGAGAAAATACTCAACATGCACCGTTGAAAAGTTCCCGGTGCATTACACAAACCAAAGGGCATACGACGATAAGCAAATGTACCAAATGGGCATGTGAAAGTGGTCTTGACTTGGTCCTCGGGTGCGATTGGGATTTGAAAATACCCCGAGTACCCGTCAAGGAAACAATAGAAAGCTTTTCCCGCTAATCTTTCTAACATTTGATCAATAAATGGTAGCGGGAAATGGTCTTTCAATGTAACCGCATTCAAGCGGCGGTAGTCAATACACACCCTCCAACCGGTTTGCGGTCGGGTGGAGACTAAGTCTCCTTGTGCATTCTTGACTACCGTCACTCCCCCCTTTTTGGGTACGACTTGAGTTGGGCTAACCCAACGAGAGTCGGAAATAGGGAAAATGATACCCATTTGCAATAGATTAATTACCTCTTCTTGCACTACCTCCGCCATGGGTGGATTGAGCCTCCTTTGGGGTTGTCGGACCGGTTTGGCATCCACTTCAAGCCGTATCTTGTGCATGCAAGTCACCGGGCTTATCCTTTTTAGGTCCGCTATGCTCCACCCAAATGTTTCCTTATGCTTTTCAAGTAGTGATACCAATTTGTCTTCTTGGTCCTCGGTGAGTGTGCTTGAAATGATAAGTGGTAGGGTGTTCTTGTCCCCTAGAAAGATGTACTTTAAATGGCTTGGGAGGGTCTTCAACTCAACCTTAGGAGGTTGAATAATGGAAGGGAGGGGCTTGTGGAGTGGGATACTCAAGGCAAATAACTCGGACAACCTTTCCAGTGCAGGACGCAGGCTGCGTCCAGTGACGCAGGCTGCGTCGTACGACGCAGGCTGCGTCCTGTGACGCAGGCTGCGTTGAGCACTGCCTTGCCCAGTTTTCAGCATTGCTATGACGTTGAGCTCCTCATATGTTTCTATTGGCTCTTCCCTTTCCAAGTCTTCAAGACATTCCTGCACATCAAAGGCCAACAACAAACGCAAACCTTCCTCTTCCATGGGGTTAGTTAAAGCTACCTCGAGTGGGTCTGTATCACAAAGTTTATACATTTGATTCACTAATGGCTCAAAGATATCGAAGAAGAAACAAGATTGATGGTCACTCGAATGCCTCATGGAGTCATATATATTGTAAGTAAATCTTTTCCCTTCAAACTCCATAGTCAAGCACCCGTTTGAAACATCGATCTTGGTATTTGAAGTTTTCATAAACGGCCTACCAAGAAGGAGAGGGGTGGCACTAGAGCTAGATTCCATATCTAAGACGTAGAAATCCGTCGGGAAGACAAGATTATCAACTTCCACTAGCACATCCTGTACCATGCCCTTGGGGTAAACACTAGACCTATCGGCAAGTTGAATGACTACCCCGGTTTTAGACAAAGGTCCTAAGCCTAGGGTCTCATAAATATATAGAGGCATGACGTTTATAGAAGCCCCAAGGTCTAGCATGGCACGTTTAAAAATTTTCCCCCCAATAGTGCAAGGGATGGTGAACATGTCTGGGTCTCCACATTTCTTGGGTAAATTTTGTTTGAAAATGGCCGACACATGTTCACTCACCCTAACCTTATGGGTTCCCTTCTTTGGATTTCTCCTTGGTGTACAAAGTTCTTTCAAGAACTTTGCATACCTAGGGACACTATTCAACAAGTTAAGAAGAGGAATGTTTACCTCACATTTTCGGAAGGTCTCATATAAGTCATTCTCCTTGGCATATTTCCTTGTGCTTATCAAAGCACTAGGAAATGGGACTTCCGGTATGTACTCCTCCACTTCATCATCTTCAATAGTGTCCTTGCCCTTCCTTGAAATGTCTCCCTTGGGGTCCTTGCTTGTAGATGCCCCTTTCTCATTCTTCGATATCTCTTCTTGACCAACCACCAATTCTCCTTGGTCTTCAATCTCAATGGTTTCCATCTCTAGATTCTTCATCTTTTCCTTTCCTTTCCCAAGGGGGTTTACTTCCAACTCTTTGCCTCCCCTCAATGTAATGGCACTAGCATTTTCCCTTGGTGGGGGAATGGTTTGAGATGGGAATCTTGTGGAGCTTGAGGCTTGGGATTTTGACAAATTTGAGGCCATTTGGGATAGTTGGGTTTCCAAGTTGTTCACCCTAAGGTTGTTAGCCTCCCTATCCTTCTTTGCTTCCTCTCTATCCCTCCTTGCCTCCTCCCTATCCTTCTCTTGATTGGCAAGAAGTGTTTGCAAGATGTCACTCAAGTTCCCTTGAGAAGAAGAATTCCCTTGATTTGGATTTTGGTTTGGTTGTCTTTAGGATTGAGAATTACTTGGAAAATTTGAGTTGTTGGGTCTTGGGTTGTTGAAATTTCTTTGGGGATTTTGGTTGAAATTAGAGTTTCGGTTTTGGGTTGGATTTTGGGCTCTCAAGTGATTGAATTGACCATTTTCAAAACTCTTTGATTTGTCTCCTCCCCACCCCAAACGATCACGATTTCCCACTTGGTTATACATTCCTCCACCACTTGGGTTTCTAGCATTGTAATTCCCATACCCCATGGCATTGACACTCTCCATGGTGGCTCCTTGCTCAATCATGATGTAACATGTATTTGTAGCATGTTCACCTCCACAATAAGAACATTCAAGTGATTCGGGGTGTTGAGAAAATGAGCTACTTTTGTTGACAACCAAGTTGGACACCATGCTTTTGAGTTCACCCATCTCTTGCATGATTTTGTGATTTTGAGAGGCATAGGGATCTTCCATGGAAGATACATTTCTAGAGCTTCCTCCCCTTTCATTCTTCCTCCCGTAGCTTCTTGTGTTCATAGCCAAATTCTCAATAATGTTGTTGGCCTCGGCCACATTAAGTGTATCAATGCCACCTCCGGTGGCGGCTATAATCATCCGTTGGTCATTTTGGCATAATCCTTCATTGAAGGCCGTCAATAAATCGTCACCCGACATTCCATGATACGGGCACCTTGCCACGAGACTTTTGAATCGCTCCCAATAGTCATAGAGAGTTTCCCCCATGTCTTGCTCAATGGTAGTGATGAGCTTCTTTGAGTGGTTATGCCTCGAATCCGGGTAGTATTTCTCAAGAAATTTCTTCTTCAAACCCACCCAAGTATTGACGGAATGGGCCGGAAGACAAAATAACCATTCCTTAGCGGCATCTGGTAGAGAGAATGGAAATGCCCTAAGTTTAAATTGGTCTTCGGTCACTCCTTGAGGGATGGCCCCTTGGCATATCATGTGAAATTCGGCCAAGTGCCTATTGGGATCATTCCCCACCATTCCATGAAATCTAGGCAAATTATGGACAAATAACCCCTTTAGCTCGAAATTTACATCCCCCATGGGAGGGTATGCGATACACAACGGTTGCTCTTCATAGTTTCTTGCCCGGATTTCACCAATAGTTCTATTATCTTCCATTTCGGGTGGGTAGATGATGTTCAAGGGTGGTGGTCTCCTAGGAGGTGACTCAAACACTTGTTCTTGTGGTTCTTGAAAAATATTGTTCCCAAACTCCTCTTCACTAGGCTCCCTCCAAAAGGGTCTCCTATAGAGGGGATTCGAAAACAACCAATTGGATATGCTACTTGCGGATGGATCAATGTCTTGGTCACCAAGTCCCTCTTGTGACCTAGGCATAAACTTTTAAAAACAACTCAACAACACAATTAGTAACTTCAACACCAAGTAACCTACAAACAATACAAAAAGAAATATTTGAAAAACAATCTAAACAAAGTATGACACTAACAAGAGTTTCAACTTGATATTTAGCTATATTGCCTTCCCCGGCAACGGCGCCAAATTTGATAAGCTAAAATACGGTGTCGTTAATTCCGCAAATTAGCTAAATCAAATAACAATTTATAAAACCAAATCTAGACTCAAACCAACCTAAATAAAAGGGTAGTAAGGGTAAGAAAAGGGTCGAACCCAAGGGAAAGCGGTATTAGCTAAAATAATCTAATCTAGACTCTTGCAAAATATCAATTGACAACTCTAATGACTCTAATCACAAATTAAGACACTAATTACTAATTAAAATATTGATCAAAACAAAGACTTAAATTAATTACAAACTATGATATTCACAATGGAAAACATGTAGATAACAAATAGGGGGGGAGTTTATCATGAGAAAATGATTATCAAGTTTAAAATTACCAATAACAACTAAATACTCAAAGATTCAAATTAGGAGAAGTAACTTAGTGCAATCATCCCAAGTTCCCCCACAATTAACATAGTAAAGACCCTTCTTTCCTTCCTTTCTCTAATTATCTATTACAAACTTCTAAGAACTAGCCACCATGAATTAAACCATCCACAAATGACTCAATACAACTAAACCCATACTTATTAAAACATAAGCATAAATAAAGATGCAAGCTGTAAGCACAAAACCATAGAAACATGCTAGAATCATGTAATAAAACATTAAACCATGTCCTAAATACACAATAACCCAAATTCCACTCAAAAGATTCCAACTTTTAAACCAAAGTTACAATCTTTCAAAGTTGCTTCAACAAATACCAAGACAAATCAACCAAATTCATCAAGACAAAGCAATTTAATCAAACAAACAATTACTAAGATGGTTAGTCTCAACAACAATTCATTTAACAATGAAATTCAAACATAGGAAAATGGAATTAAATAGAGAAGGAAGGATTAAAAAGGTCTTACAATGCTAAAAGGGAAGAACTTGTTCAAATTACACTAAGCAAAAGAAGATTAGCTACCCATAGTCTTCATATTACAACCAATTTCTAAGCAAAAACCCATTACAAGAGCCAAAGTTGAAGAACAAAAGTAGAGAAACCTAAGGAAAATATATTGTTGAATGTTGAATGCTTGATGCCTCTCTCTCTCTTCAGTCTTCTTCTTTTATACCCTTGGTCCGCAAACCTAGGGGCCTTGAAAGGTGGGCTTCCAAAAGACAAGACGAGAAAATGAAGAAATCCCGTGCTGAGAAACGACGCAGGCTGCGTCCTACGACGCAGGCTGCGTCGTGCTGACGCAGGCTGCGTCGAGCACTGCCAATTTTTACCTTTGCTTCCTTCTTTGACTTTCGTTGACCCATAGTCTTTTGGCCCCGCCTTGACTTCCATTGACCCATTGGGCTTGGTCTTCATACCTTGGTGATTCATTGCTAGCCCACTCCAATTTCCGGGTTTTTGGGTCTCGGGTTTTCGGGTTTGACTTTCATTGACTTTCGGGATTTGACTCTCAAAATTGACTTAAAATACTAAATACTAACATTATTACAAAAAAACTAAAATTAACATAAAACAAAGCTAATGACCCGTAAAAAGTAAAACGAAAGACTCTAAAAATTACTACTAGACACGACAATATTTGACGTTGTCAAGTACCCAACAACAACGAACTATTATCATGATTAACTAAATTCTCAAAATAACACTTGAGTACCAAGCTCCAAATCCAAAACTACTAGGAGAAGATACATTATTACTATTAGGATTCATCCTACAGCTTAAGTCCTATTTTCCATGATAAAATACAACCTGAAATTTGCTCAATCCAAAAACACATATTCTAACCTAAGAATTCCAAAATACATTCACTTATTCTCTGAGCCTTACAAATGGAATACCCAGTCCATTAAAGAAAAGATGCAGGAGCAACGAGTTAGGAAACGATAAGGAATCTCAAGGAGAACGCAAGAATAAATAAGGCACAAGATTACAAGAGAGGAGCGCTGAAAATAACGAGGTCAAGGAAGAGACAAAGCAGATGGTAGAGTTATGAAGCTATCCGAGTAAGAAAGAAGATACGAGCATGCGATTTCTTAAAGATCAATCTTGACAAAAACATTCAAGAATGGAAATGAAAAGGGACAATGGCACGGGTAATGGTTTAAGGTTTAATCCACAAAATTTCTCCTTTCAAACTTAATGCGATAATAAAACAACTTAATTATTCCTTTACAAAGGCCTCTTACAAGGGACCATCATACCACGAACAATCATAAAAGTAAGGTACACCTAGATTTGATAAATCGACTACAACCCAATTCATCCATCCTTTCATATCACACGGAATCCGAAATGCGGAATTGCAACTCAAGTATAATAACATTCCTTTAGCTCAAATATTCAACACAACCTCAAAGGTTTATTTAACTGAAGGACTAACAAATACTCCCTTATACTCGGTCATTTTCAACTCATATAGCCCACGAGTTCATTATTATCAAAGTACAACATCAAGTCAAACATCATCATTAACGTCCCAAGGTATTTCCATCATAGCTCACATCATAATCCTCAAGTAATATGGTTCAACTTACAACGAAACCTTACTACTTCAAACGAGTCTCGATACCATAAGATAAGATCATATCTTTAAATCCAAGAACTATAGCCAAATGCTTTTCCACCAAGCCTATACTCACACATAAACTAGACCACAAGAACTCCCTTAGCTCAAAAGCATTTTACAACTAAGGCCTCATCAAACTCTAAATTCAAAAAGACTAAATTACTAATGAGTTAAGAAGTAATAACCAACTCATTCAACCTTACACCATCAAATACCATGAACTATCAACACATTAGTCATGGCAAGCATCAAGCATTAAATCATCAAACTTATCTTACTACCTTTCCTTAGAGTTACAACCAATCATCAATATAGGGTGAATTTAGATCTACCCCATTTTCCTCAAATCACAAATTCATTCTAACAAACACTAATATTCCACAAAATTCAAAGTTCTTCCGACCAAGTATAATATACCACAAACAAATGGGTGTATGACATCATAAACAAGGTACATGCGGAGGTAAGGATACCAATGTAAGATGGAGGAGGGGAAACTATCAAGAGGTAATTCCAAGAGGCAACCAAAGTTGGAAGCGAAAAGAAGCAGCACCTAGATAGAAGGAAGGCGAGAAAAGGGGGCCAATAACACAATAAGGACGAGATAATTCATAGACGAGGAAGAAATACACTTTAATTAGGCTTGTCAATCTTCAAATCTCCGGTAGAGGATACTTCTTCTAGGTAACACAATGATCCACCTCAAAACGGTAGATACAAACAAACATAACATCACTCAACACAATCAACAACAAGTTAGAACCTAACAAACATCAAGTACACCAAAGACTACCACCTTAGGTCCTTAAGTCTACCCATCTCTCATTTATTATTTCAAGGTCAAGTAGTTTAAGTTTAGGGTTCACGTGTGTGCGTCGGGAGCGATAAAGCTCTTCTCATACCATTGTGACAACCCTAGCGAATGCGGAAAAGGAAATAAAACCATAACAAGCATGTGAATTAAAAGCGGAAAATACGGGTTTTGAAAACTTTTATATGCAGATAAGAACTATGGGAAGTCCATAAGTACACCCACATATTAAAAGACTACAAAGAGACGTAGTCTCAAAATGTGATCAATGTCAAAGTGATTAGCAAACTAGCTAAATAACGTCTAGAGGTTATTCATCCAGGGACAACGCCCGCTAGCTCACACCCGAACCCAAAATACCACAAGCAAAAAGCCATCCAAATCAAGCAACCTGTTCATCCATGAAAAACATGAACGCCACAGTCAGTGAGGAGTAACTCCGGGTTCTCCCAGCCATATCACATTAAACGTACATATAAGGAAATACAAAAGTAAAATCATGCATATAGGAATATACATGTGAATTACGATAAGAGTAGATAGGAAATCCAATATAAAATGATAAGAGCATATGAAAGACAATCCGTAACCATCATATTATAGAAAGACTCGGCGAAGGCACTCTTAGGCAACTATATACTCACTATGGCTTACATCTCACCGTTAACGGCATATACTTGATAAGATAGAGACTCGACATATAAACCACGTCAATCATCTATTTCATGCAAGAGTCCTACTCAATGTTCACGTACAAATCAACTTACAAACAACCATCCAATCATACGAATATAACACATATTCTCTCACGGTTAATGGCACGCACTAGCATCATGTACAATAGCAAGACAAGCCAATGGAAGCTCACGGGATAAGACATTTCCCGGAACCGTATACGATAAGACGTTTCGTATACTCATGACCTAGACAACAAGTTCACGGGATAAGACGTTTCCCGGAATCATGTACGATAAGACGTTTCGTACACACAAGACTCTAATCCTCTCGGTAGGACGACGATAATAATACGGTCCTAGTCTAAACCTGGCCAGACTCTCGGGATAAGACATTTCCCGATTCGACATCTGGTAAGACGTTCCACATCCAAGACTCGGTCAATCATAGACGCCGAGTACCCCAAATTCGGCTAAACCACACGAAAGAGGCGGAAAGAGATATATAGTCAAAAGTCAAACTAGTACGCTACATGCAATGGCACCACCTCGCAAGGATACAACATTTGACGGTCGGGTCGATCAACGCATTTCGTTCGCCTCCTAACAACGTCGTCATATCCCCACTAATAAATGCACAAAGGCATCACGGTTACACTTCACCGCTCCGACATTTAAGTCTAACGGTTATAAAGTATGACCCGGGAATGAGAGTTCAAAACACTGAACAATTAGTGCTCACATCAAATACATAAGGTAAAACCGACTTAAAGTGGGACATACCAAAAACCGTCACAAAACATGAGAATAGGGAATTATATAAATTTAACTATGATAAAAATGAGTCAATACATGATACATAAGCATTAGAACAAGTTTATGAAGCATAATAAATAAGAAACATAGATCCCCTCTCCTAAACAACAAGTTTGGAAACTAACTAAAACAAGGGTCCACTTCAAACGGTCATAACTAGAGTTCTAGAAATGTAAATGCAGAAATTCGAAGTTGAGGTAATAGCTTATTCTCTTACGGTTCCAACGGTAGGTCACAAGCCCAAAACAAGCAAGTTACGAAGGAGATATAATCATTTTACGAAAAGGGGTCAGTGTAGTGAAACTGCACAAGTGATGACCGTGACTTGTATTTCACGCTCGTGACATGAGTTTCACGACCGTGACTTGGGTCAAGACGACTCCATTTTGTTCTAAACTCAACCATCATCAACTATTATCATAAATCATCAATTCTCATATCAATTATCAACTAACAACAACTATCATCAACAACCCAATTCCTATGATTACTAATTTTATTCTAAATACGATTACTAACATAGAAAACACATTAAAAACACGTAAATGATATCGAGTAACCCTTCACCGTTACCTTTATGCGACTTTAAACGATTTCTAAGCCCTCCTCCACTAGATAGTAATCTTTGTCGGGGTCTAGAAAGTCTCCACCTAAACAAAGACGACAAAAGATGAATATAATTCACCTTTGAGAAAGACGGATAAATTGAAAAGCGAGAAAGACGGTTATTTTATTACCAATACGGATAGAAGAAGCTGAGAGGGAAGGAATAAGACGAATTTACGTGAATTTGAGCGAGAAATGAAGAAGTTATGACGATTCTAAGACGGATCAAAAATAGAGGCAAGGTTTCTTTGGGTTTTCTTAAAGAGGAAGAAAGAGTTGAGTTATGTGAGAATGAATTAGGTTAAGGTGAGTATGAGGGAGTAAGAAGAAAAAAGTCAAGAAAAGTCAAAGACGTCTCAAGACGGGATTCACTTGAAATCTCGCGTAAAATCCAAATACGAACACGGAAATTCTAAATTCGACTCGGGAAATTTAATTCTAAACTAAAACTAAATTTCGCTGAAAAGTATCCGTAAAATATTTTTACTATAAAAATAGGGTACATTTGCGGGTGTTACACATGTTCTTTTCGGCTGAAATGAGCTGAACTGAGTTAATTGAACTAAATTGAATGGAACGGAGTTGAATTGAATGGAGTTGAAGTAAGACTTAATTTTGTGAAGAGATGAGTTGAATAGTATTGGCTAAAGCTAAACTAAACTGTGTTGAATAGAGCTGAGCTTAAATAAAACGAGCTGAAATTAAGTCGAAAAGAACATGGCCTAAGTACACGGGATAAACATTTCCATGAACCGTATACGATAAATATTTCGTATACTAAAGACTATAATCCTCCCGCTAGGACGACGATAATATAATACGATCCTAATTTAAACCTGGTCAGACTCTCGGAATAACGTGTTCCGATTCGACATTCGATCAACGTTTCGCATCCAAGACTTGATCCTCCGGCTAAACCACACGAGAGCGAGTACCCCAATTTTGGCTCAACCACACCAAAGAGGCGGACGAGTACAAGCATCATCCTCCGGCTAAACCACACGGATATGATGTAGAGAATAAACAAACAAGTAGGCTACATAAAATGACACCACCTCGCAAGGATACAAGACGACCGGGTCGATCAACGCATTGTGTTCGCCTCCCAACAACATCGTCATATCCCTACCAACAACAATAGAATCTACTTTTATTGCTCCGACATAAAGTCTAACGAGTATAAGGGTACAAACGAGGAATGAGAGTTTAATATCATCCAACAAACAAGACTCATCG
>JAIUZE010022044.1:0-19323 GCA_022085475.1 Heliosperma pusillum | reverse complement strand
GAGTAGGAATAGGTTCACTTCATGAACTCCTCAATTGCCTTTTAAGCTAAGCACCACCTTCTATTTTGCATAGAACCCACCTATCCCTTTTAGAAGATCATCAATAGCATCAAAGTCTACTCCATCTTCAGGCAAAGTCAACACCGGAGCGGTAGTTAACCTCTTCTTTAACTCTTGGAATGCAGATTCACAAGCTTCATTCCATAGGAATTTGGTTTCCTTCTTCAATAATTGAGTCATCGGTCTAGCAAGCTTAGAGAAATCCTTGACAAATCTTCGATAATAACCAGCTAAACCAAGAAAACTCCGAATCTCTCTAATATCAGTCGGACTCTTCCAATCAACAACGGCCTCAATTTTGGAAGGATCCACCATTACACCCTCTTTAGAAATCACATGCCCAAGGAAGGACACTTTAGGTAACCAAAATTCACATTTAGAGAACTTAGCATACCACTTCTGACGACGTAGAACACCCAAAATAATCCTCAAATGAATAGCATGCTCTTCTTCGGACTTGGAGAAGATAAGAATATCATCAATGAATACCACCACACACGTGTCGAGATACTCACTAATGTGCGTTTTTTCATTTGATCCATAAATATAGCGGGAGCATTCGTCAATCCAAATGGCATCACCTTGAACTCATAATGGCCATACCTCGTACTAAAAGCGGTCTTGGGAATATCAACATCTCTAACCGGAATTTGATGATAACCGGACCTCAAATCAATCTTCAAAAATGTAGAGGCCCCCTTTAATTGATCAAACAAATCCTCAATTCTAGGTAAAGGATACCTATTCTTGATTGTAATCCGATTCAATTCACGATAATCGATACACAACCTCATAGAACCATCCTTCTTCTTCACAAAAAGAACAGGAGCACCCCAAGGAGAGGCACTTGGTCGAATAAAACCTTTTTCAATCATATCATCCAACTGCTTTCTCAACTCTTTCAATTCAGACGGGGCCATACGATAAGGAGCTTTGGCAATTGGACCAGAACCAGGAACAAGATCAATGGAGAATTCAACATCTCTCTCGGGAGGAATCCCGGGCAAATCTTCGGGAAATACATCGACGAAATCTCGAACAATAGGCACATCTTCAATACTTGGCAAAGAGGTATTTGAAGAAGTCACAACACACAAGAATGCTTGGTAACCTTTTCTAACCATACTTACCAACTTCAAAGCGGAAATTAAAGATACACCTTTACGGGGATGAGATCCCTTATAGGTTATTCTAACACCTAAAGGACTCTTTAAGAAAATCTTTTGATCACGACACTCGCACCTAGCATGATACATAGCTAGCCAATCTATACCTAAAATAATATCAAACTCTCCTAGAGGAAACTTAAGGAGATTCGCGGGAAAGATAGAACCCGAAATAGATATAGGTACATTTGGATAAAGAGTAGAACAAGAGATAATATCTCCGGATGGTGAGGATATGGGAGTATCCTCACTAGATGTAGGCTGATTGATAACTTTTAGCTAGGTTGATGACCAAAATACAGTGAAGCACCGGTATCAAATAAAATAAGACACGGTTGCTCTAAGATTGAAAACATACCCGTAATGATCTCGGGATGAGCGTCGGCTTCGGCACGACTCATGACAAAGATTGAACCCTTAGGCTTAGGAGGAGGGGGCAAATTTCGATCGGGGCAATCCTCGTAACGATGACCACCCTTTTGACAGAAGAAGCAAATGTAAGGTCGGTTGGCACAAGATTTACCGGGGTGATGTGGAAGTCTACACCGGTTGCAAAAACGACCTAGAGATTGAGTTTGAGGAGCATAGGGCCTATGAGCCACATTTGAAGTAGCTCTAGGAATAAAAGGAGCAGGATTCCTTGAATAGGCATTGGAAGAAGGATTAAACCTCCTCTTGTTAGCATAGGAATTCGAGGAAGACGGGATAAACGGCCTCTTCCCAAAAGCATTCGGCCTAGGAGCATAAGAAGGAGAGGGATTATTCATTAAAGCTTCATCCCTAATGGCCTTCATTGAATTTTCAGCCCACAAAGCATCGTCATAGAGATCTCCAAAGGACGCGGTACCCCTTCTCACTTTACTTTGAAGCACGACATTCAACTTGTTGCGATAATAGAATGCACGGTCTTCATCATCACGAATAAGCCTCGGCGCAAAGTGAGCGAGCTTATTAAACTCCGTCGTAAAATCTTGAGCCGATAGATTACCTTGCTTAAAATCTATGAACTCCTTGAGCCTTTGCTGTTTAAGCTCCTTAGGGTAAAATCTACCCTCCACAAGAGCCTTAAAGCAAGCCCCGTTGAAGTCCTCTTCAAGAGTTGCGGTGGCACTTGTGATAGCCCACCAGTTGTCGGCTTCCCGCACTAGAAAGTGCTTTGCAATCCTCACTTTATCCTCTTCCCGGACTTGGTAAAGATCAAACTGTTTTTCCCTCTCACGGAACCAGTCGGATAGCTCCGTAGGATCAGGCTCTCCACCATAAGGCACTATCTTACTCCTTGCAATTTGACCCGCCACCCATGCATAACCACCTTGTTGATTTTCCTCCCTTCTAGGGTGAACTGGGTTGGCATTAGCTAGAGCGGCATCTTGCTGATTCTTCAGCACTTGAGCAAGAGCCTCCATCATAATATTATCAGCTACACGCGGTCTAATCATCTTCATAAGAGATAAAAACGAATTAAGTTACCCTATCAATTAGCATAAACAAATAGACTACCAATTAAAGTCCTTAACTTCTACCCAACTCTCATTTATTAGTTCAAGGTCAAGTAGTTTAAGTTAGGGTTCACGTGTGTGCGTCGGGAGCGATCAAGCTCTGATACCAACTGTGACAACCCTCGCGAATGCGGAAATATAAAACATACAAGCATGTGAAATAATATGCGGAAATACGGTATTTTTAAAAACTTTAAACATGCAAGATATATATAACACGAGGTGTGTCAAAATGTTACAAACTAAGTACGGAATATACAATAAAGAGACGGGGTCTCTTAAAATGTTAGCAAAGAACCAGTGTTTAACCAAAACTAGCTACTATCGTCTAGAGGTGAACTTCCAGGGACAACGCCCGCTAGCTCACACCCGAACCCCAAAATATCGTTTCCAAAAAGTCATCCAAAGCAAGCAACCTGTTCATCCATGAAAAACATGAATGCCACAGTCAGTGGGGAGTAACTCCGGGTTCTCCCAGCCATATCACATCAAACGTACATATAAGGAAATACGAAGGTAAAGCATGCATATATATACATCCATGTGAATTACGATAAGAATAGATAGGCAATACGAGATATAACGATAAGATCATATAGAAATCAAATCCGTAACCATCATGTTATTCAAAAAAGACTCGGGAAAGACACTCTTTAGGCAATCGAATAACGCTCACTAGGCTGGCCTCTCAATCTCACCGTTAGCGTATAAGATTGATAAGATTGAGACTCTACAACAACCAGTCAAAGTCTGCGATAGATTACACACAATAATCCAACATATTATCATCCATCTCCACAACCAAGACAATGACGTGTCCCATCATGCAATTACCATGAACAATTCATGAAATCACGCATCAAGAAACGACACATAGACGACATAATCTCACGTAAATAAACGCACTAGCATCGTGTAAGCATGGCAAGTATGATTAAAAGGCATCCACGGGATCACATTTCCCTGAACTCATACTCGATGCTTACATTTCGCCTATGTAGACTATTTTCCTCCTGGTAGCACGACGATAATAATACGGTCCTAGTCTAAACCTGGCCAGGATCTCGGAATAAACGTGTTCCGATTCGACATGCGATAAAACGTTTCGCATCCAAGACTCGGGCTTACAATATATATGCCGAGTACCCCAATTTCGGTAGATCAATTCACGAAAGAGGCGGAAAAACAGCTCAAGCCTCATAACAAGCGGTACGCTACATGCAAATAACACCACCTCGCAAGTACACAACATTTGACGGCCGGGTCGAACAACGCATAGCGTTCAACTCCCAACAACGTCGTCGTATGCCCACTAACACATGCATTTAAGCAGTAGGATACCTCTCCGTTCCGACATTCCAGCCTTACGAACGGGAAGGTAGCCAAGGGAATGAGAATACAAAGCACCAGACCAAAAAGTGCTCAAACCGACTCATTTATAAAAACCGACTCAAAGTGGGAACATATCGAAAACCGGCACAAAACATGTGATACATGCGAAAGAGATATCATATATCCAAAACATGAATATTATAAGACATTACGTAAAATTATACGGTAAACGGATCATGCGAACTATTATAAATTACGAGGTTTATAAGTTAAAGAAAAACAACACAGCCGTGTTCCAGGCCGGGCAGGTGACCGGTGGCCGGGTGGCCGGCTCAGAACACAGGCAAAAACCAAAAACAGAGAAAGAGGGTCTGGGCCGGTCAGTAGACCGGCGGCCGGTCGACCGGCACAGAGCACACTACCAAAATCCAAACTTCACTTACTGAGGTGGTCCAGGCCGGTTGGAGGACCGGTGGCCGGTGGGCCGGCCAGGAACCCCTCTTCATGCAAAAATCCAAGTTTTCCAAAAATGTTACTGATGTGTTCCCAGCCGGTGGTCAGACCGGCGGCCGGTCGACCGGCTGGGAGCACCTCTTCACCCGTGAGCTTCCAAAGCTTAACCAAATCAATCCAAAACTTATATATACTTCTAATAATCATCAACAATCAATATATATATCATCAATATTCATCATATAACATCATTTACTAATCATAGCATGGTATCAAATCTTCCTAATCGTAATCTAATACGATTTTCTAGCATATAAACATGTAAAACACGTAAGTGATACCGAGTAACCCTTCACCGTTACCTTCTATGCGTCTCTAATGATCGTCAAGCTCCTCTTCTATAAGGAAATAGTCTTTGTCGGGATCTTGGAAGTCGCCACCTACAATTAGATCGCAAAAAGATGAATAAAGTTCATCTTGAGAAAGACGGAATGCTTAAAAAGCGAGAAAGACGATAATTTTATTATCAATACGGATAGAGGAAGGTACGGGAGGAAGAATAAGATAAACTTACGTAAATTCTATCGAGTAACGAAGAAACTACGCCAAATCTAAGATCGATATTCAAAGAGGAAAAGTTGCTTAAGGAAGAAGAAAGAAAGGTGTGTTTGATTTTTGTGTTGAAATGAAATATTAGGTTAAGGAAGGGAGTAGTGTGGGTTATGAAGGAAAAAGTCAAAGACGATTTCCAAAGTCAAGAAAGTCAAACTAGACTTAAGACGGCTTTTTCATGAAATCTCGCAGAAATTCCAAATACGAACTCGGAAATTCTAAATTCGACTCGGAACTTAAAATTATAATTTAAAACTTAAAATTACTGAAAAGATTTCGTAAAATATTTCTACTAGAAAAATAGGGTACATTTCCGGGTGTTACAGCCCTCGTAAGAGGAACGATCGATTAATTAAGTTGATTATGATTGTTTATTATTGAGTTGGTAAAATTGGTAGGTCAATGCAATAACGTGACAGGTACCCGGAAGGATCTGAGCTTACGTGGTTGATTGATCAAGCACGTAGTTGTTAAAATGCTTAGAGCAAGGTATAGAATGCAAAGAGAGAGAAAGAAGGGGCGGAACACTCGCGTGCCTTTAAAGTGTGCACGAACCACTCCTTATATAGGGATAGATCCGAAGAGTTATGGAATAACTTGAACACGGTTAGAAATCTAGAAAATATTCTGGAAACAGGTAAAACGAGCTGGGGAAGAGGCGCAACAGGAACTGCGACTCTTGGAAGAGGCGCATCACCCGCTGCGTCGTTTCCCAAGCAGTTTCCTACTTTGAAAGAAAGATTTCCGCGTTTCTTTATGAAAATTGCGGTAGATTTCGAATTCTTTTCTAAATAAAATATGAATATATTTTACGAAGAAAGATAATATTCCCATTAAATAACCCTAACACAAAACTCAACTAAATAATTTACTAAACCTGACACCTGTACAAAAATATTTTATTTTGATAACATAATATTTGATTTTGATAACTTACATTTTTTAATATGTTAGTGTTCATCACAAAATATCGGGTATTCAAAACGAAATATGAATATAGCTAAATGTAAACTTTGAGCTTTTCTCTTTTTTGGGCCAGTCTTATGTTATAGAACGGTCCTATACAAGAGATGTTGGTCTAATTATAATTAAAGCTCCGACCTTGTGTAACTACTTTGATAATATTCAAAGAGATCTTAACATGGTGTTTAAAATGTATATACTAAACATAAAATTGATGACAAATTTTTATTCTCCTTATATTGTATTTCTAGTAGTTCATTTGACAAAAAAATACCGAGTATATGAATACTATGTTGGAATTTGGAGTTTTATTAGTCGATTTTTATTGTTTATGAAAACGAGTTGAAAAAGACCGGTTTATAAGATGCACTTACACAGTATGTATTATTAAGTACATAGTTCATAATATTAGGGTGTTACTAAAGATCGTTGCAACATTACTAATTATCGTCATATTGTTTAATGAATTTCCAGCTTTGCCCATCTCATAACTTAATTATTTACTTCTCTCTAACCTCACAATTAACCTAGAATATTCCAAAAAAATGATGTTTCTTTTCATATAAAACAATCGGTTTTCAACATTACGAAAATGTAATCAAACAAATCGTAACCACCAACTAACGTAAGTAAACAAATTAGCGTTAATTAGTAATACTTTATTATTACACAAATAAAATTAAAAGACGGTAAATATTATTTTTAAAAGACGTTAAATATTGAAAAACGGTAATTAATAACGTAAATTGACGTATTAATTACATACATTATCATTAATTAGTAATATTTTATTGGGGTTTTCTATGATGTACCCCTGTGTTTTTCCAGATTCTACGATATACCCTCGGATTTTCAAAATCACATAGGATACCCCTTAACTTAATAAATTGCTCTACAAATACCCTAAATGCTAAAATTTTACAATTCTAACTATTATATTTTGGCGGTTTTAGTTTGTTATTCGTTAAAAATACGTGTAACCATCAATAAAATCCTTATTTATTCATCAATATACAATTCTTTGTGACAAATATGTAACCATTAAAAAACTCAAATTTGGATACTTCGGGTATCTTAGATACTAATATGGGAGTTTAGGGGTATATCAGATGTTTTTTAAAAATTGAGGGTATATGTTAGAATCCGAGAAAACACAGGGGACACGATAGAAAATCCCTAATTTATTATTACTCACGATATTTTAAAGACGGGTTTTATATAAAAAACAAACTTACGAAAAAAAACCCCCGACAATGAGCAATTTTGTCCAAACCTAGGGTTGCACAAGGGGAAATTAAGTCCAGCCCTAGGGCCTAAGGCTCGACGTGCACTATTCACGCCTGGTAAAAAAATAAAAAATTTTGAACTTCAAACAAAAAATGGACTTTATAGTGGAAGTGGAAGGAGAACATAGGAGACCCCAAGAAAAGATGCAATCGTTGGAGGTGTCGGAATGGAAGTGAAAGTCAATCTCAATGGACTTTATAGTCGGGCTACCAAGGACTCATAGAGGAAATAACACGATATCGGTGATAGTGGTCCGTTTGACTATCCCGATGAAGGATACTTGGAACAGGATAGAATTGGCTAATGATTATTGGAGACACATGTTGAGACTCCATGGAGTGCATAAGGATGTTTTATTGGATAGAGATGCGAGGTTCATTTCAATATTTTAGCAAAATTGCAAGATTCGTGGGTACGCAATTGAAGATGAGCACAACTTTTCACCCGGCAACCGATGGACAAACGGAGAGAATTATTAAAACCTTGGAGGACATGTTACATGCTTGCGTGATAGAGTTTGGTGGATTGTGGGAAAATCGGCTTGACTTGATAGAGTTTTCTTACAGCAATCGCTACCATGCAATGCAAGCATCAGAATGACAGCTTTTGAGGCATTGTATGGAAGGAAATGTAGTAGCCCGGTACGTTGGGATGATAGCTCAGAAGCGGTCGTAGATGATTGAAGAGATGGTTGAACAAGCGAAGATTAAAAGGCAAAGCTCAAGAGGGACAAAACAGTTATGTAGATCTACATCGTCGGGAGATGGAATTTGATGTGGGTGATAAGGTCTTGCTAAAGGCATCCCCTATGAGGGGTGTCATGAGGTTTAGTAATTGTGTGGCAAGTTGAGCCCATAATTTATTGGACCCTTTGAGGTTTTGACTTGAATTGGAGAAGTGGCATATCGTTTGGTGACAAGCCAAAATTAGCGTCGTTAAAATCGGTAATTAGCAAGACCAAATAACAATTTATAATACCTAAACAAACACTTAACTATCCTTGATAAAAGGGTAGAATGAGAAATTAAAGGGTCGAGCCCAAAGGAAGACGGCAAAAAGTTAAACTAGTTTCTAAACTCTTGATAGGAACTAATTAAGACACTAAACACCAATTAAGACTACTAATTAAAAACTAATGGCTATTAAGAAATATTTAACTTACTAATTACACACAATGATATTCACAATGGACAAACATGCAGTGACATATAAATGGAGAGAATTTGGGATTAAATAGTAACATAAGAGCATAAAGATGTAAACTTTTTAACTTATTAGACAATCTAACAAACACCTACAATGCATAATATCAACAGAGTAAAAGCACTTGATGTAATTATCATAATGTTAAATAATTTAAGTCATAACATGAACCCTAAGATCTTGAATTACATGATTATCACAAATGCAATTCTATTGTTAATCATATTAGAACAAACCTCCGGACAACATAATGATAAACTTTGTTGGACAATAAAATCTTAATAGAGAAATGAAGTTTCCCTCCCTTTGCCTATAACCTTAATGTATGTGTTTGTATGTTTTTGTGGATGATCTTTATAACACCCCAGATTTTATATTAATGAGTAATTTACTAAAGTCGTAAATTTTATAAATTCGTCTTTTACTTTTATTGGTTAAAATATTTTAAGTCGATTATTTATGATTTCATGGCTTTAAATTAATGTTAAATAGAAGTTAGTTTAGTTGGCATTTCAGTCCTTTACGAGTTCATAATCGGATTCTACGAGAAAATCCAAGTGAGTTGTCTCGATATGAAATTTGGGCCTTCTGTTACTCACCGTCTCAAAATAAACTCACTTATCCCTCCTCAAATTTCAGCAACATACTCACCTTCATCTTCTTGCTCAAACAACCAAAAACCATCATTAAACCTCCATAACTTCCTAAATTTAAGACGAATGACATTTCTCCGTTTCTCAACGAAACTTGTTTATTTTTATATCAATCTTCTCCTCTCATCCTCATCTTCATTTTCATACCATAAAATATCCATTTCCTCCAACTTCTTATAAAACCCATTTTTCTAGATCTAAAATTAAAACGAACATAACTTCTTCGTTTCGTAACCAAATTCAATTCCGTTTAATGCTTCAAAATCCTCTCACCAT
Organism: Heliosperma pusillum; assembly: GCA_022085475.1. Taxonomy (NCBI): domain Eukaryota; kingdom Viridiplantae; phylum Streptophyta; class Magnoliopsida; order Caryophyllales; family Caryophyllaceae; genus Heliosperma; species Heliosperma pusillum. Next base: position 9,819 of record JAIUZE010022044.1, on the reverse strand, counting down.
CCTCTTTATTTCTAGCTAATAAAAGATCGAAACTTTCAACATTGTTTTAAGACTGACTCTTCCAAAATTTCGGTTTGGGTTCTTGTAGCCTTATTTATCGGAAAAAGGTGGACTCTGAAGGTTTTGGGCCAAGGAGTTCATGTGGGTTGATGGTTAGCTTGGGAATCGAAGATTTGAAGTGCTAATCGAGGTAACGTAGACGGGTTACTCGATGTCACATCTTATGTGTTTATGTGTTTAAGATAGATTTTCATATGAAAAGATGAGTTCTTTATGTTATACTAGCATGAATTTTTGACTACTACTTAGATACTTGTTAGAATTTATCTCATATGCTTTAATTTGTGGAAATTGGTGTTAATGATGTTGAATCTTTCTTATTATTGCTTAAACTTGTGTTTAATATCTCAAGTGATAGTCTTATGATGTTTTAATGTGGTACGGAATGATTTAATGCCCATATGTTTCATTGAATGAAGATTGGTGAGGAGTTATGTTGGATTGTTGTTTGGTGTTGGATTTGAGTTGATATTACTCTTTTCGAATACGTCTTGAATGTGTTCTAACTCTTGTTTTATGTTGTTTCGTGGTCCACTCGGCCGAGTGCCCAACCCTGATGTTCCTGATTGTCGAACACTCGACCGAGTGGAGGTCACTCGACCGAGTGGAGGACACTCGACCGATTGGAGGACACTGGACCGAGTGGAGGTCAATCGACCGAGTGGAGGTCAATCAACCGAGTGGAGGTCACTCGACCGAGTGCCTACTGCGTGACTGACCAGCTTTCGTAAAATGGTCATATCTCCCTCGTTTCATGCTTGTTTTGGGTGTGTGACCTACTGTTGGAACCGTAAGAAGATAAGATATCACCTCTACTTAAAATGAATGCATTATCCTGTCTAGAACTCAAGTTATGACTGTTTAAAGTTGACCATTGTTTTAGTTGGTTTCCTAACTTGTTATTTTGAGATGAGATCTATGTTTCTTATTCATTAAACTTGGTCTAATACTTATGTATCACGTATTGACTCATATTTATCATTGTTACATTTATATTATTCTTTTCTCACATGTTTAGTGACGGTTTAGCATGCTTCCCCTTGTGAGTCGATTATACCTTGAGTAATCTGATCGAGTCTTGTTTTTTGGATGATTTGAACTCTCATTTCCCGGCTACACCTTCATTATCATTAGAATGGAATGTCGGAGCGATATGGTGTATCCTTGATGCTTGCATGCATTTGTTAGTGGGGATATGACGACGTTGTTGGGAGGCGAACGCAATGCGTTGATCGACCCGACCATCAAAGGTTGTATCCTAGCGAGGTGATGTCATTGCATGTAGCGTACTTGCTTGTAAATGATGCTTGTGCTCGTTCCGATTCTTTCGTGTAGTTTAGCCTAATTTGGGGTACTCGACGTCCTTTGTGTTGATCGAGTCTTGGATGCGAAATGTTTATCGCATGTCGAATCGGAACATGTTCATTTTGAGAGTCTGGCCAGGTTTAGACTAGGACCGTATTATTATCGTCGTCCTACCGGGAGGAAATGAGTCTTTCGTGTACAAAATGTTTATCGTATACGGTAAGGAAATGTTTATCCCGTGGACGTGTGAATCTTTCGTGTACGAAATGTTTATCGTATACGGTTCAGGGAAATGTTTATCCTGTGGACGTGATTGATCATACTTGCTTATACAGATGCTAGTGCGTGTAATTTACCGTGAGAGTGTATATGCTTACGTGTGATCATATGATGGATTGTATACTTGGAATTGCTGGATGTCTATCATTGGTTTGTATGCCGAGTCCCTAACCTTCTCAAGCATATGTCGCTAATGGTGAGATGCAATCCCTTAGTGTTCTATATGGTTTCCAAGGGGAGTCTTCCGCGAGTCTTGTATTGCATGATGATGATGGATGATCGTTTCCTTTACTCGAATATTGTTATTATCATAATGCTATTCTCACATCCGGCATGATATATATGTTTGCATGATGACACATGATTATATGCCTGTTTATGTGCGTTTTGATGTGATATGGCTGGGAGAACCCTGAGTTACTCCCCACTGAATGTGGCATTCATTTTTAATGAATGAACAGGTTGAAGGTTGGTGTTTGCATGGGGTTGTGGCAAGTGAGCTAGCGAGCGTTGTGCTAATAGCGATTTACCCTTAGCGTGTAGTTTATATTAGTTTATTATCTTAATTGTGTTTTATCAAGGGATCGGTATTTAGTTAAGATACAATTTTTATGAACAATTTATTAAATTAAGTTTTGGTTTTATAAAATAGTGACATTCGAGGTTTTGCTTTCAAAGTTTTTAAAATCTCGTATTTTCCGCATCAAGTCTATGTGTTTACTTTATTGCGAAATCGCGGGTTATCACAATCTTTGTGATGGGCAAAGCTCCCTATTTATAGGTAAGGAGAGGACCAAATTTCATAACTTACAAGCATAACATTAACCTTCCATCAAGGCTAATAAAACATAAAACTTACTCTTGAATGTGTAACCCTTTATGTTACTAGCAAACTAATATGAAACATATGTTTTGAGTTGTAACATGTTCATCATTTTATTACTTAATAATAAAAGAAACAAATCTCTTACTAATGACCATAAACATGAGTAAGAATATAATATCTTATGTCATGAATAGATAGATGTTTCTTACAGTCTCCCACTTGGTCATTAGGAAGATACTTTAGTGTTTTCATATTAAAACCATAAAGTGCGCATGATATGCTAGAATATATTAATTGGTTATCATAAGTGTCTTAGATAATTTGGCGATCAATGAGAGTCATGGCGTGTACACGTTATTTTGCAACATGCTTACTTCCATGTACTACTACATTGACAACTTTCATACCTAGACGGTAAATAAGAGTATCATAATTGTCACATAATGTCTTATATAAAAAAAGACTCATTATGTTTTTATTCATCTAATACTTGAAGTGTACATATTAGAAAACATAAATGTAGATGTACGTAAACACTATATAAAGCTTAATAATTGTCGTGCATAAATAAAACTCAAATGGCAGAATATATAAAAATTAGGAACTATCTATAAGACTCATACTTTCAGCGTGTTTTTGAAAAGTTGGTGCAGGTAGCCCTTTCGTAAATATGTCTGCCACTTGCAAATCTGTACTTATTGACTCGACGACAATTTTCTTTAGTTTAACATTTTGCTTTAGTAAAAGATATTTGAGGTCCATATGTTTTGAACCCTTGGTTATCCTATCATGCTTTGAGAAAAATGTTGCAGCTTCAGTGTCACAGTAGATGAGTAATGGCTTAGAAATAAAATTTAAAGCGCCAAACTGTGAGACAAAATTATGCAGCCATGTTTCTTGAATTGAAGCCTCATAACATGCCACATATTCAGCCATACATCATGGTGGATCCGAAAAGCAACTCCTGTTTTTGACTCCTCCATGATATTGCACCTCCACATAAGAGATACACATAGTCAAGAGTGCAAATCCTAGTGTCAGGACATCCAGCAAGATCTGAATTAGAATAACCAATCACCTGTGGATGACTTGATTTTCTATATGTGCTCATGTAGTTTCTTGTTCCCTTTAAGTATCTCAATACTTTCTTTGCCGCTTTGTAATGAGCAATTCCTGAGTTACATTGAAATCTACCCAACATGCCAACAGCGTGGCTGATATCAGGTCTTGTACAGACTCGTGCATACATCAAACTCCAAACAAGAGATGCACAAGGATACTTTGCCATTTCTTCTCGTTCCATATGAGTCTTTGGGCACTGCTCAAGAACTAGTTTGTCTCCTTTATGTAATGGCACAGGACTAGAGGAACAAGTCATCATGCCAAATCTCTCAAGTACTTTTTCAATATATGCTTTCTGAGACAATCCTTAAAGTCCTTGTGATCTATCACGGAATACTTCAAATCCGATCACATAAAAAGCCTCACCCATATCTTTCATTTCAAAGTTTGTAGAGAGATAATCCTTAGTTTCACGTAATAAACCAAGGTCTTTACTGGCTAATAATATGTCATCAACATACAACACCAAAAATATGAACTTACTCCCACTGAACTTGAGATAAATGCAAGGGTCAACAACGTTTTCAGTAAAATCGAAAGCAGTGATGATTTCATGAAACTTTAGATACCATTGCCTTGAAGTTTGTTTCAATCCATATATTGATTTCTTAAGTTTGCAAACCATGTCTTCCCGACCTTCAATTATGAAGCCTTCAGGTTGACGCATGTAGACTTCTTCTTCTAAGTCTCCATTTAAAAAGGCGGTTTTTACATCCATTTTGTGTAATTCTAAGTCATAATAATGAGCTACTAATGTCATAATAATTCTTAAAGAATCTTTTCTAGAAACAGGTTCAAAAGTCTCATTATAGTCAATGTCTTCTTTCTGATTAAAACCTTTGAAAACAAGTCTAGCTTTATAACGTTTAATTTTTCCGTTGGAATCTCGTTTGGTCTTACAGACCCATTTAAATCCAACGACTTTATGACCCGGAGGCAATTGAACGATTTCCCATACTTGATTAATTTTCATAGATTTTAGTTCATCTTTCATGGCATCAATCCATTTAGAAGAATTAACATCTTGAATAGCTTGTGAATAAGAAATCGGATCTTGAGTCCCTTGAGATTCTATTAGATAAAGCAAGTAATCATCAGAAATAGCCGATCTCCGTTGTCGTTGAGATCTTCTTGTTGTTTGGTACTCCCACTGATTTCACCATTCTTATAGAATATGACGTTACCGGTTTCAACAATTCTCGTACTATGACCAGGACAATAAAACCTATATCCTTTGGATTTTTCAGGGTAACCCATAAAGTAACCACTGATTGTCTTAAAATCCAATTTCTTTTCATGTGGATTGTATATTCTAGCTTCAGCTGGAGAACCCCAAATTTGGAGATGTCTTAAACTAGGTTTCCACCCTTTCCAAAGTTCAAATGGTGTCTTTGGAACGGACTTACTTGGAACTCTATTTAAGATATAAACAGTTGTTCGTAATGCATCCATCCATAAGGATATAAGCAAGTTAGCATAACTCATCATGGATCTGACCATTTCCATATATGTACGATATCGCCTTTCAGCTACACCATTCTGTTATGGAGAACCAGGTGTTGTGTATTGGGCAACAACTCCAAGTTTTTGGAGAAGCTTAGCAAAATGTCCAGGATGTTGTCCTGTTTCATCATACCTTCCAAAACATTCACCACCTCTATCAGATCTAATTATTTTCACTTTTCTTTCTAGTTGCCTTTCAACCTCTTTAATGTATGCTTGTACAACACCCACAGACTAAGATTTTTCAGGCAATAGATAAATATAACAATAACGTGACAAATCATCGATAAAAGTAATGAAATATTTTTCTCCTCCAAACGTTGGAACATCAAAAGGTCCACAAATATCTGTATGTATAATTTCAAGAAGTTGAGTACTTCTTGTGGCTACCTTATTTTAGACCTGATCATGGTCCGGGTCGGGTCGGGTTTGGGCCGGGTCGTGGCATAAAATTAAGCCCAAGTGTGCGGGTCGGGCCGGGTCGGTCCATATGCGTGGGCCTATTTTATTGGCCCAAACCCGGCCCATGCGGGCTTAAAGCGGGCTTCGGGCCAATTCGGGCCAATTCGGGCCTATAATATTTACTTTTCAAATGACTTTAGAAATCTCACTATGTAACTAGATACTCTGTCATCGAAAAATTTCATACAAAATTATGTGATTTGATCGGTATTGTCAATGTAAGGAGTATGAATATAGTTGAACAAATGAATTAGTGAAATGTGCATGTAGTCACGTACGTAGTATACTAGTATTGTTACGATAATTTTCCAACAAATAAACGTAAGCTAACATGGTAAACTAGTGAATTATGAATGTATAATACTGTTTGAATATTACTAATTTTAACAAATGAAATTTTTTGCCTATCATCATAAGAAATTATTAATTTGAAGTTAGAGATAAGAAGAAGACAAAGGGAGCGGCCAATGATTAATTAAATGCACAATTTTCAGTAGTACAATATTCCTAATGTACTTAAGTATTATGCTTGTTACGGTGTTGTACAATTTTTTTATGAATTGAATATGTTTTTTGGCTAAAAAATATAAGTTTGTCATATTAATACATGCAAACAAAGTACTACGGAATACTAAATGACAATTGATTTGTTAAATCTAATAAAAGTTTGATTATGTTCGGGTCGGGCCGGGCTAAAATTCGGGCCTTAGGGTCGGCCCGAACCCGGCCCAATTATTTGATTCGGGCCATGGGCTTCGGGCCGTGGGCTTTTTCGGGCCTAAAATCAAGGCCCAGGCCCTAGTAAAAATCGAGCTGAGCTGGGCCGGGCCGGGCTAGCGGGCCTGGGCCATTTGATCAGCTCTACCTTATTTGTGTTTTTCGTTGCTTTATTACCTTTAATACAATAAACACACGCCGTAATTTAAGTAAAATCAATATCATATAGAGCACCATTTTTTACGAAGCGTTTTATTCTTTCGCAACATATATGACATAGTCTTTTATGCCACATGAAGTAAGATTCATTTTTGGATGACTTACGTCTTGTTTCCTTTTCATGCAAGGTAAGACAAATTTCGGCATCATTATGTTTAAGATGAAGTTTATAAAAACCATCAATTAATATTCCATAACCAATAAGGCTAGAATTTTTTAAAAAAAGTGAAATTTTTATTGCCTATTTCAAATGAATATCCAACTTATCAAGTGCGCTTAAAGAAATCAAATTACAAGAAATAGACGGAACGTAAAGAGTTTGACATAAGTCTAACTGGTAACCGCTATCTAAAATTAGACGAATCTCAATAGCTTTAACTGGAGCTTTGTCTTTATTTCCCATCAAAATAAAATTCTCACTTGAATTTGTGGTTTGGATGTAAGGAATCCCTGCATAAAATTCGAAACATGAACATTAGCACCGATGTCAATCCACCAAGTAGAAGATGAAACATTAGTAAGATTTGATTCGAAATAACTTACGAAACCCATTGGGTTACCTTTATTTTCAAACCATAGTTTGCGTTTAACACAATCTACCGGGAAATGTCCAGGTTTCTTGTAGAATTGGCAAACATCATCTTTCTTTTTCTTCTTTAATTGTTTATTAGCATCATCGGATTTAGGTGCTGCTCTTTTACGGGATGAATTATTCTTTTTCCAAACTCCTTGAACGAAATGAGCAACTTTAATACCTTGCGAGCCTTGTCTAGACTCCTCTTGAACCAATTTATTACTTAATTAATTTAGACTCCACTTTTCCGTAATAATGTTGTAATGAATTTTGAATGGTTCATACTGAGGAGTAAGCTAGTTAAAATGAATTGGACCAGAAAAGCATCATCCATAGTCAATCCCAAATTCTGAGATTAATCATTTCAATTACATGAGCACTCATTGTGCGAGAACCATAAAACTTCATCGTTGCAAGATCTGCCATAAGTTTCCCAGCAAGGGATGTGTCTGCAGTCTTAAACTGATCTTCAATGGCTTGCAAGTACTCTTTTGCACTCTCTGTTTTAGGTAGGGATGTCTTTAAGTTTGTGTCAATTTACCATTCGCATAAATATCATGCTAAGCCTATTAGAACGTTCTCAATCTAGGTGAAGTTTATTTTCCTCAACAGTACTTTCATCAGTTAATGGTGCAGGCTCTTCTTTAAGAAGAGCCATGTTCAGATCAAGTACTCCTAAGGAAAATTCAACTTGCTCTTTCCATTTTGAGTAGTTGGTTCCATTAAGTTTGATTATAGACGTAGCATATGAATTAAGGGTTGGCGATACATTAACTGTAAACGGGATACAACAATTTTAGTCATAAAATAACACCTACAATTAACATAAATTATAATTTTAGGTTCTCCTGTGGGTAGTCACCTAATATTTTATTTAACTTGATACCGTTTATTGGTCATTATTATTATTAAAAAATAATTACTATAATAGATTATTCTTCTTAATTATTAGTCAAATATATAAATACTATTTGTATGTGGACAAATAATGTCTATTCTAGAATTTGACCAATATAGATTATTCGCTTAAAATGCGAGAAAAAATATATAATTTAATAACTTAATATGTAACATTACAATTTCTCACAAAGTTAGCCATTAGCAAACAATAGTATATTATGTGATTTCTTAAAATGAAATAGTTATGTCGCATAATATACTAATAAATTAAAGGTACATCATGATAATGTCAAAAAAATCATGTTAACGTAAATATTAGATTTATAAATGTTTATGTCAAAAATTACGGTAACATAAAAAAAATAGTTACAATGACATAAAAAATGATAATCATAAATAGATGGATATTATATTCAACAATATTATAATTTTAGTGAAAACGCGCATAATCTAGCTAATAGCCATTTGAATATTATTAATGCAATCACTATAATAAAGTCGTTTTCATACTTAAAATTGCGGAATTTAAATGTTCATATGTTAACAAAATAAAGTTTATAATGGATCTATTATGCACACTATATAAATTTATATAAATCCTTTTAATGGATAACCATGCATTCTAAACAATGCTCTGATACCATATGTTAAATAATTTAAGTCATAACATGAACCCTAAGATCCCGAATTACATGATTATCACAAATGTAATTCTATTGTTAATTATGTTAGAAACAAACCTCCGGACAACAAGATGATAAACTTTGTTTGACAATAAAATCTTAATAGAGAAATGAGGTTTCTCTCCCTTTGCCTATAAACCTTAATGTATGTGTTTGTATGTTTTTGTGGATGATCTTTGTGATGGGCAAAGCTCACTATTTATACGTAAGGAGAGGACCAAATTTCATAACTTACAAGCATAACATTAACCTTCTATCAAGGCTTATAAAACATGAAACTTACTCTTGAATGTGTAACTGTGACAACCCTCGCGAATGCGGAAATATAAAACATACAAGCATGTGAATTAATTAGCGGAAATACGGTATTTTAAAAACCTTTATACATGGAAGATATAAAATACGAGGTGTGTCAAATATTACAAACAAAGGTACGAAATATACTACAACAAGAGACGTAGTCTCTCCAAATGTTATCAAAGTAAATGTGATTAGCAAACAAGCTAAATAACGTCTAGAGGTGTTTCAATCCAGGGACAACGCCCGCTAGCTCACACCCGAACCCAAAATATCAAGCAAAAGCCATCCATGCAAGCAACCTGTTCATCCATGAAAAACATGAACGCCACAGTCAGTGGGGAGTAACTCCGTGTTCTCCCAGCCATATCACATTAAACGTACATATAAGGAAATACAAAAGTAAAATCATGCATATATGAATATACATGTGAATTACGATAAGAATAGATAGGCAATTCGATAAGTAATGATAAGAGCATATGGAATACAAATCCGAACCCATCATGTTATTCAAAGACTCGGGGAAGACACTCTCAGGCAACCGAATACGCTCACTAGGGCTTGCATCTCACCGTTAGCGGTATAAGTTTGATAAGATTGAGACTCGACATACAAACCATGCCAAGTCATCCAATGATCAATCATATAATCATTCATCCAAACATACCGACACAATGACGACATCTCTCACGGTAAATGAAACGCACTAGCACCGTGTACATGGCAAGTATGATTAAAAGGCATCCACGGGATAAACATTTCCCTTAACGCATACACGATGCTACATTTCGTATATGTAGACTAATTTCCTCCTGGTAGCACGACGATAATAATACGGTCCTAGTCTAAACCTGGCCAGATTCTCGGAA
>JAIUZE010022040.1:0-26761 GCA_022085475.1 Heliosperma pusillum | reverse complement strand
TCTTAGGCAACCGAATACGCTCACTAGGACTTGCATCTCACCGTTAGCGGTATAAGTTTGATAAGATTGAGACTCGACAAACAAACCATGCCAAGTCATGCAATGACCATGAATAATCAATCATGTAATCACGCATCCAAACATAACGACACAAAGACGACATCTCTCACGGTAAATGAAACGCACTAGCACCGTGTACATAGCAAGTATGATTAACATGCATCCACGAGATAAACATTTCCCTGAACGCATACACGATCATATTTCGTATATGTAGACTAATTTCCTCCGGTAGGACGACGATAATAATACGATCCTAGTCTAAATATGGCCAGAATCCCGGAATCGCATTTTCCAGTTCGACATGCGATAAACGTTTCGCATCCAAGACTCGGTCAATCAAATGACGCCGAGTACCCCAAATTCGGTAGAATAATTCACGAAAGAGGCGGAAAAGAGCTCAAGCCTCATAACAAGCGGTACGCTACATGCAAATAACACCACCTCGCAAGTACACAACATTTGACGGTCGGGTCGATCAATGCAATGCATTCGCCTCCCAACAAGGTCGTCGTATGCCCACTAACACATGCAATTAAGCATTAGGATACATCCCCGTTCTGAAATTCCAGCCTTACGAACGTGGAGGTAGCCAAGGGAATGAGAGTACAAAGCACAAAACAAAATAGTACTCAAACCGTAACATTTGTAGAAACCGACTCAGAGTGGGACATACCAAAAACGGTCACAAAACATGAGAATAGGGAATTATATAAACTTAACTATGATAAAACTGAATCAATACATGATACATAAGCATTAGAACAAGTTTATGAAGCATAATAAATAAGAAACATAGATCTCCTCTCCAAAACAACGTTGTTTCGAAACCAACTAAAATAAGGGTCCACTTCAAACGGTCATAACTAGAGTTCTAGACATGCAAATGCAGAAATTCTAAATGGAGGTAATAGCTTATCCTCTTACGGTTCCAACGGGATGTCACAAGCCCAAAACAAGCAAGTAACGAAGGAGATATGATCATTTTACGAAAAGGGGTCAGTGTAGGAAAAACTGCAGTCGGCAGCGAGTAACGCTGCCAGCGCCCCACGACGCTGCCAGCGTCCTTCACGGGACTCAGGCACGATCAAATCCCAATATGTTATCAACAAAAAACCTCATTTATCATCACAAACCATCAATTCTCATATCAATTAACAACTAACAACAACCATCAACAACAACACAAGTCCTAAGCATACTAACCATAATCTAAATACGATTACTAGCCTAGAAAACACATAAAACACGTAAATGATATCGAGTAACCCTTCACCGTTACCTTTATGCGTCTTTACTCCACGTCAAGGTCCTCTTCAATCAAGAAATAGTCTTTGTCGGGATCTTGGTGGTCACCACCTACAAATAGTTAATAAAAGATGAATATTCTTCACCTTGAGAAAGACCGAAAGTTTGAAAAGCGAGAAAGACGGTAATTTTATTATCAATACGGATAGAGGAAGATAAGAGGGGAAGAATAAGATGAACTTTCGTGAATTTGAGCGAGAAATGAGCGAGATATGACGATTCTAAGCTTTGATCAAAATGGAGGCAAGGTTTTGATGGGGTTTTCTTAGTAAGGAAGAAAGTTTGAGTTGTGTGAATGAAAACAGGTTATGAGGGAGTATGAGGTGTGTAAGTGGAAAAGTCAAGAAAAAGTCAAAGACGGCTTAAGACGGGATTTACTTGAAATCTCGCGAAAAATCCAAATACGAACTCGGAAATTCTAAATTCGACTCGGAAAATTAAATTCTAAATTAAAACTAAATTTCGCTGAAAAGTATCCGTAAAATATTTTTACTATTAAAATAGGGTACATTTGCGGGTGTTACAAATATAAATTTCCATAAATCATCAAAATGAGCTAAAATTATATTAGGACCAGAATATATTGACATGCAAAAGACTTTGTGATTTTATCTCATAAAACACAGATTATTAGTTTTCTTTAAGTTACATTTAATCGAAAAAACTATAAATCGATTATGCATGCAACAACCAAGGCTCTGATAACGCTTGTAAGTTTTTTAAACTCGATATTAGACATTTCTAATATAAAATCATTAATAGTTTACTCTTAAACTATTTTGGACCTTATGCATGCATAACTTAAAAACAAAGATAAGAAGAAATATTTTTCTTACATTGATTTAAAAGGATTTTGGGCACAAAATAGGACTCCTTCCTACTTTGTTTTTGAGCTCAAAATATAAGGATGATTTCCTAATTCTTAGAATAAGAACACTCCAATTAGTTGCACCCAAGACAACCTCTAATATACTACTAAATACTACACTTGTATAATATTGTAGTAGCCCTTAAAATATCACTAATATATCTATTACTACTCTTAGTAATATTGTTAGTAATATTAGAACACAAGTAAAATTTCTGTAAATCCTTGTAGTGTGAGAAAGGGAATTTAGTGAGATAAGTATATTTGAAAGTTATGAGATTATGGTCACTCACCAAACCGGCCACAATGGTACATGAGGGAGGGTGAGCATGCATTTCTCCTCACAATGCATTAGAGTAGGGTCTAGGTCTTAGGTAGTAATCATGTTTTTTTTAGGGTTATTTAATGGGAATAATCCATCATATGTCTCTTCTTCCCATTTTAATCCATCCTAAACTTTCACCCATATTAATCTGAACTATGCACTCATTTATCTAATATTGAACTTAGCCAAATTTTCACCTGTTATAACCAGTAAAGTTTCAGGTCATCAATTGTAAACCCTATATTTTTTTTTTTTTTTCACATAACTGACCTAAGTCATCTTCTACTTTCTAAATCTTCATCTTCTCCCAAATAAAAAACAAGACCCAAACCCAGAACATCACCTTTTCTAAAATCCTTCAATCAATCACTCTATACCTCAAATTTCATCAACCACTCAGAAAACTCACTAACCAAATAACCTAATTACGCAACATACAAAAATCACCCAAATTAAAACATTCTCCATGTCCTTCTTCCCAAAAAACCCCAATCCTCATTCACCATTTATCCTTTCTCCCGCTAACCAGCCTTGCCGCCAACCTCGATCACACGACACCATTAGTAGCACTAGCCACCAACCTCTACTGCTCATGCTCAGTTAATCAACGCGGACCTCAACTGATGCTCACTACCTACCACCATTAATTCTCCTTGTTTTCTCCCTCTAATTCCCAAGTTTTTTTTACTGTTTCTCCATATATGTAGATTTGGGTTTTGGTACTCAACTCTTCAATTTTGATGATTCTTAAAACATTTTTGTGGATCTTGAGTTAACTCACGCAATGGAAGATCAATTATCTGAGTAAAGAGTTATAGTATTTTAATTTGTAGGTGGCGTTTTAAAATTGAAGGTGGTTTTGGGAAGAAGAAGGTGTTTCAGATTGTTTTTTTTGTAAGTTGAAGAGGGGTTTTCTGGGTTTTAATGCTTTGTATAGAGAAGTTGAGGAAAAGAAGGATGTCAATTGATTTTCTGGGTTTTTTACTGGTTTTGAAAAATGAAGAGAAACCTTGCAACAAGATTCCAGGAAAGAAGAAGAATGATGGGTCCTTAATTCATTATTGATTTAATAATTTTAGTTGTTTTTTTTATTAAGTGTGACCTGAAAAACAAGTAATCGGTTACCCGGTTCAATGAAAGATAAATGAGTACATTGTTCAGATTAATATGAGTTAAAATATGGGATGGATTAAAATGAGAACAAGAGCTATAAGATGGATTATTCCCATTAAATAACCCTTTTTTTTATCCTCAATTAGAACAACACTCAAACACCTAAAACCTACCCTGCAACCCCATAAAACCGGTTTTCCCAACTTAAAATGGGTGTCCATTTTATTTTGTAATTTGTCAATTGTCAGACATGTGACATGTGACATGTAACATGTAATTTAGCTTATAAATGTGTATTTTAACCAATTTAAATGCAATTTCATAACAATTAATTAGACTTAACAGTTTAAGTCACATTTATAATTACATGTAAATAAAATGGGTCATCTCATATTTGGTTAACATAATCTACAATAATTTGTAATTATAATCGACCAATTTTGCTTATCTCAAATGTTTCATAAACATAATGCATTCTTAGTAATATAACAATTAAATTACTATACAATTAATTAATGTACATGATTAGGGGATTGTCCTTCAGGTGTGACCTCAAGGGATTAACTAATCACCATCGTCATACGACAGTAACGTCAAACTCAATTGAACCAATCGTTATAATTGAGATTTAATTATGTGATCGCACACATACCACCATAACCGCTCCTCCTCGCCATCGATCGCCAACTGCTCCACCATGACAATCAGGCATCCACACGATTCACGCGTCATAATCTGTGAGAACAAGTAGCGTCGACATGAACACCCGCTCTTCTCTTCCCTAGCGGTTCCCACGATCATCCGTCCTTTCCTTGCCAAATAGGTATAATATCTAAGTTCATACGGAAATTGATTATGTTTGATGATAAGTGTTGAATAATTGGTGCTATCCTGAGTATAATCATGCTTAAACTTATTACATTTGATATTTAGGGTTACTGAAATTGTTACTTTGTATAGCTGGATTCTATTTAATTCTATCTTTTTCATAAAAATGTGGGTTATGTTTTTGTCTATGTGTTGTGCAAACTACCAAAAGCCTTTTGCTACACATCTGGTGTGGATTTAGTATTGCTTATAATTAGGGTTCATATGAAAAATTGGGGCTTTTGTATGAAATATGAAAATCATAGTGTCATGTTGTTGATTTGGTGTTATTGAGTACAAAGCTATTACAAATTGAGCAAATAGAGGGTACATCTTAGTGTTTGGTTTTGTAGGACACTGAAATTATTGATATGTGCTTTTTGTCACAGTATTAAACTTATAATGTAATTACAAAACAATGGTTATTAACACTAGTAGAAAAATTTATTTGCTGCTCTCTACTCGAGGCATTTTAGGCAAATAGCACCAAAAGCTAAAATATCTTTTCCTCCTTTCTCTTTCGTATTCATCAGACCAACTACTCATGGCCACCGCCACTACCACTGCCAGCATTCACAAATAAGGCTCGCACATCAGTATTCAAGTTCACTCCTCTATAGCCATTCGTAAGTTCACCTTTTTCATCTATTAGAATAGTGAAAGTTCTTGGTTTTTATTGTCCTTTATATTTTTCAAAATGAATAACTGTTATTTAATTCAAATTAAAATCTTAGTTCAATATCTCTCTCTTAAGACGGGTATATCCGTCTTAAGAATGAAACGGGTCAAATACTACCATACTTGACTAGATAGCATAAATCATTTGCTAGTATTTAGGAACCTTTTTTGTCTTACTCATAGTATTTGACCTGTATTGAGCTTGTGACAGATAGTTTCCGTCTTTAATGAGAATTTATGATCTAAGTTTTATGCTACATTTAATTGGGCAACTTTTACCCACAAATTTCGTAAAAATTGTATTGACCCACAAATTTAATTAATCTAAATTATAGTAGAACGTGCTAAGTAGTGAGTAGTATTGACCCACTTGGATTATTCATTATATTGTATAGTAGCGGATAGTACAATTTTATCAGCTAGCGTTTTCCAATTATTACTAAGTGGCCTTTTAGTGTTATGGGACAACATATGATGATTGTCTGATGAATGGGTCTGATGAATGAATTAGGAGTCTGGAGGGTTGCGTATTCAAAATACATGTGTCCTGTGAACCATTGCAGAATATCATGACCTATATTTACATTTAGTACTTTACTATCTATATTAGCAATAAGTGATTCAAATGAAAACTAAAAAAGCTCGTGTACATCTCTGAATCTTTAATTAGCTGCTTCATTGATGCATAATAGGCCAACACTTGTTTTTCACCTAACAAAGTGTATTGATTGAATTGATTTTTGAAGTAATAGGTTGTTGTTTGATTTAGGGTTATTTAATAAGAATACTCTGAATTATTGCACCCCTTCTCAAAATACTACATGCTTTAAATTAACTATGAATACTATCAACTAATACACTCCCTCCCACATAACGTATAGGTGGAAGGGCTACCTGTTCCACCGGTAGCCCTTGTTTAAAACTTAGTTTTTCTTTTTCAAATAAAACAAAATCAGTTTTGCATTCTTACCTTAACTTTTGTTTACCTTCATTTATTACCCTTTATTATACCTTCTCTTCTTCCCTTATCTTTCAGATTTCCAAACAAACTTTTCTCACTGATCTATGGTTAAAACAAGAGCATATCACAACCACCATTGTCTCCACACTTTCAATTCATAAATTCACCTTCACTCATAGCTTTCTCTTTCCTGTGCCCTTCTCAAATCTCATCAAAACTCAATTCGACCATCCCAATAAATCTCAATCCCCTAACAGCCCTCAATTGCACCGTCACTCATAGGTTTCTGATACGAGTTGGGATACGAATAATTCAATACAAGTCGGAGATCAGTTTAGGAGGAGTTACGGACCGATGGAAATAACGGTCACCTTTTTGCAATGGATTTCATGGGTTTATGGTGGATAATTTTAGTTTGAATTAAAAATTATCCAAATTTGCCAATGGTGATTCAAATGGAGGCAAGCTGCTGTAAATAAAGCTCTTTTTTTATCGTCCATTCGCCAATGGTGATTGTTATTGCAACAGGAGTATATGACCAAGACAAGACACAAGCTCAAGACAAGACTCAACATCAAGACAACAACACCATTCAAGACAACAACATCCATTCAGACAACACCATGACCAGTTATGACAATGTCCTATTCAGTCCAAGCAACAACCACTTCAGGCCTGCTAAGACAACACCACACCAACCAGAACAAAGCCTAGCCATCCACTTCCCAAGACTAAGCCACAACAACACACAGCCAACAGCAAAACAAACCCAACACAACAAAAACAACTCTCAGCCTAACAGTCTTTCTAAACAGGGTCCATGGGGGTCCCACACATTCAAACAAGCCTAACCAACCATCAACCTTAGTCCTTGGGAAGGTCCTCTACAACTTTGCCCAGGACTTCTCTTCCAGGAAATGCACACACAAAAAGTTAGTCTAGGGACAACTCCAAACTGTCCAAATTTCAGTCCTTTTTGCAGTAGTTAACATGTCACTATCAAACTTTCCTGTTTTGATCAAACAAGCTCGAGGGCCTTTTAGCAGGACCTTTGGCATCCATCCCACTTCAGTTGAGCTCAAGAATCAAGCTTGGAAGTCCACTCCTCCACCAGTTTCAACCTAAACAACCCAATTAAGGCAGATTGTCCCATTAGAACTGCTTTTCTACTTTATTGCTTTATGCTGAACAATGTAGCTGTTATTTCTGTTTCTTTTGCAAGCCAATTGTGGCCCTAGGATGTATTGAACGAGTAGGATGTAATCTCCTTGCCTATATAAGGCCATTTCCTAATGAATGAAAGACAGATTTGAAGTAAAACATAAAACTGAAACCTTGTTTCTGTTAACATCTCTTGGCTGTGTGCTTGAGACAACTTCCTTTGCTTTGTGCTTGGAAGTGAGCTTAGGTCCTTAGCTGTGTGCTGGGATCAAAGTTCAACCCTCAATCATTGGCTTTGTGCTTTGGTTAAGGTTCTATCTTTGTTCTTTAACAACCAGTTCAAACAGAAACAGAGTATTTGCAAAGTGTCTAACCTTAGTTCAAATTATCATTGTTTAGCTTGTCTTTCTGAATAGTTTCAGTGCAAATTGGTTATCAGAGCTTTGGTTTGTGAGTTCATCTACCTAACTACATTAAAAATACAAAATCCAACCATGAGTGAAGAGAGAATCACAGGTCTTGAAAACACAGTTCAAGGTCTTGTCAGAACTGTAATGGAGGTCTCTAGATCTGTCAATGAACTCCTTGAGGGCCAACAGAACAATGATACAAGGGGAGGCAGAGGTCGAGGAAGAGGAGCACCTTTCCCACAAGGTGGAGGAAGGAGGAGACAACCTGTAGATCAGTTTGAAATGTCAGATTCAGATGGCTCAGATCACAGTCTTCTCAGACACCAAGACAAAGACATAAAGGTAGAGATCCCTGACTTTCTAGGTAGCTTGAACCCTGATGATTTCCTAGATTGGCTAAGGTCTGTAGAAAGAGTCTTTGAGTTTAAAGGATACACTGATAGAAAGGCTTTTAAGGTTGCTATCATGAAACTAAAAGGCTATGCCTCACTGTGGTATGAAAACATGAAAACCTTGAGGGTTAGGGAAGGGAAAGAACCTGTAAAGTCATGGCTCAAACTGAAAAAGAAAATGAGAGCTAAGTTTGTCTCTAGGGACTACACTCAGGACATGTTCATTAAACTTACTCACCTAAAGCAAGACCAAAGACCTGTAGAGTCCTACCTAAGAGACTTTGAACAACTTACATTGCAATGTGAGGTTGTTGAGAAATCTGAACAAAAGATAGCAAGGTTCTTAGAAGGGTTGGATGAAAGGATAGCTAGCAAAGTTAGGCTACAAAAATATACTCCTTTGAGGAAGCTGTCAACTTGTCTTTAAGGGTAGAAAAATTGGGGAAGGGAAAGGCCAGTACTTCTAAAACACCTGCTAGAACCCCCACCTTCAAACCCTTTGTAGGAGTCAAGATAGGAGAACCTGTGGTTCCTATTAAGACCCCTTTCAACCCTGATAAAAGCAAGGCTATTGAGGCAGGCCAAAGAAAGACTACTCCCCTCAAAAAGTGCTTTCAATGTCAAGGGTATGGACATTTTGCTAGAGAATGTCCATCTAAAAGGGCTCTGAGTACCCTAGAAGTAATCCATTGGGGAGATGATGAAGTGTTGGTCTGTGATGATGAGATGGAGGAGCCTGAGGTAGAGGCTAGTGAGGAGTTGATAGAGCCTGATGCAGGGTTAAGTTTGGTAACATGGAGGGTAATGCATACTCAACCCCAACCTTTGGAAGAGGATCAAAGACACCAGATCTTTAGGACCAGATGTACCATCAAGGGTAGAGTATGTAACCTCATTATTGATGGTGGAAGCTGCACTAATGTGGCCTCCAAAACACTGATAGACAAGCTAGCTCTACCCACCAAGGACCACCCCCTACCTTACAAACTCAGATGGCTAAACAAAGGGGCTGAGATCAAGGTGGATAAACAATGTGTTGTGCCTTTCTCAATTGGTAAAGGGTATGTGGATGAGAGTCTTTGTGATGTTCTACCTATGGATGCATGTCACCTTTTGCTTGGGAGGCCATGGGAGTTTGATAGGGATGCCATACACCATGGGAGGGACAACACCTACACTTTTAAGTATGGGAAGAAGAAAATCACCCTGGCACCTTTACCACCTGCTTTAAAGATCAACCCAAACCCCATGAGTGAGGCTTCCAAGGAAGTCATGCTGATAAGTGAATCAGAACTAGTACAAGAGCTAAGTGAGTTACAACCTGTGTACATATTACTTGCCAAAGAGACTGGGATAAGCATTATTGATATCCCTGAAGAGGTCAAGTCTATCCTAGAAAGCTATGGTGATGTCTTTCCTACTGAGCTCCCTAGTGGACTGCCACCTCTTAGAGAAATAGAACACCACATTGACCTAGTGCCTGGAGCTATCTTACCCAACAAGCCAGCTTACAGGAGTGATCCTAAGGTTACACAAGAGCTCCAACTTCAAGTAGGTGAGCTGCTCAACTAGGGCTATGTTAGGGAATCCCTCAGCCCTTGTGCTGTACCAGCCTTGCTTGTGCCAAAGAAGGATGGGACTTGGCGTATGTGCATTGACAGTAGGGCCATCAACAACATTACCATCAAGTATAGGTTCCCCATACCTAGACTTAATGATATTCTGGATGAGTTAAGTGGGGCTCAAGTATTCACTAAGATTGATCTGAGGCAGGGCTATCACCAAGTGAGTATAAGAGCAGGGGATGAATGGAAGAAAGCTTTCAAGACTAAACATGGGCTCTATGAATGGTTTGTGATGCCTTTTGGGTTGTCTAATGCCCCTAGTACCTTTATGAGGTTGATGACAGAAGTCCTAAGGCCCTACTTAGGCAAGTGTGTGGTGGTTTACTTTGATGACATTCTTATTTACAGTTCAACTAGGGGAGAACATTTGCAGCATCTGAAGTTGTTGTTTGAGGTCTTAAGAGAGAACAAGTTGTATGGCAAACTAGAGAAGTGCACCTTCATGCAGCCTGAGGTTTACTTCCTTGGGTTCATCATCTCTAAGAAAGGAGTAGCAGTTGATCCTGAGAAGGTGCAAGCAATCAAGGAATGGCCCCTTCCTCAAACTGTTACTGATGTTAGAAGTTTTCATGGGTTAACATCTTTCTATAGGAGGTTCATACAAGGGTTTAGTTCAATCATGACCCCTATTACTGAGTGCATGAAGAAGGGAGAGTTCAAGTGGAATGAGAAGGCTGAAAGGTCCTTCAATCTGATCAAGGAGCTATTATGTAAATCTCCAATATTGGTTCTACCAGATTTTAACAAACTCTTTGAGGTAGAGTGTGATGCCAGTGGCCTTGGCATAGAAGCTGTGCTTACTCAAGAGAAGAGTTGCATACTTCAGTGAGAAGCTAAATGGAGCCAAGCTTAATTACTCCACATATGACAAAGAATTCTATGCCATTGTGAGAGCATTGAACCATTGGGGACACTACTTGAAGCCTAAGCCTTTTGTGCTTCATTCTGATCATGAGCCTCTCAAATACATCAATGGACAGCACAAACTCAACCCCAGGCATGCCAAATGGGTAGAATTCTTGCAATCCTTCTCATTCTCCAGCAAATACATAGAGGGTAAGAACAATGTTGTAGCTGATGCATTGTCTAGAAGATCTGTGATGTTGACCTTCATGGAACAAAGGGTGTTGGGGTTTGAATTTATGAAAGAGCTCTATCAAGAAGACCCAGACTTCAAACATGAATGGGAGGTGTATCAGGAAGGACAAGTCAAGAAAGGGAGCAAGTACACAGCTCAGGAAGGCTACTTGTTCTATGGAAACAAACTATGTGTGCCTAAAGGACCTTATAGGGGACTACTGGTCAAAGAGGTTCACTCCAATGGCCTTGCTGGTCACTTTGGGGTGCAGAAGACCTATGACATATTGCAAGATCAGTTCTACTGGCCTAAGATGCTCAGTGATGTGCAAGATGCCCTCAAGAGATGCAGGTCTTGTCAACTAGCCAAGGCACACTTTCAAGCAGACCCTTACACACCACTTCCAATACCAAACAAGCCATGGGAAGACCTCAGTATGGACTTCATTGTAGCCTTACCTAGAACTCAAAGGGGAAAAGATTCAATCATGGTGGTTGTAGATAGGTTCAGCAAGATGGCCCATTTCATTGCTTGTAAGAAGACTGAGGATGCTTTGGGGGTAGCTGAACTATACTTTAGGGAGGTTGTCAAGTTACATGGGGTCCCTAGAAGCATTGTCTCAGATAGAGACACAAAGTTCATGAGTCACTTCTGGAGAACCTTGTGGAAGCTATTGAAGACCAGGTTATTGTTTAGTACTTCTCACCATCCCCAAACTGATGGGCAGACAGAAGTCACTAACAGGACACTAGGAAAGATCTTAAGGAGCATTGTTTCTAAGTCCTTGAAAGATTGGGACCTCAGGCTAGCACAAGCTGAGTTTGCCTTCAACAGAGCTCCCTCGAGCAGCACAGGTAAAAGTCCTTTTGAAACAGTTTATGGAACTAATCCTCTCATGCCTACAGACCTAGCACCAGTTGAAGGAAGCAAAGCAAACTATGATGCAAAGAAAAGAGTTGAGCAAATGATACAGATTCATCAGCAAGTCAAGAAGCAGATTGAAAGGTCCAATGAGTTGTACAAGGCTAGGTCCAAAGGGGCTAAGAAAGCAAGGGAGTTCAAGGCAGGGGATCTTGTATGGTTGCATTTAAGAAAAGAGAGATTTCCAGACAAGAGGAGAAACAAGCTCATGCCAAGAGCTGATGGACCATTTGAGATACTGGAGAAGATAGGCACAAATGCTTACAAAGTGGACCTACCAGGAAGCTATGGTGTACATGGTACTTTCAATGTTGGAGACCTGAGCCCCTACCATGGTGAATCAGATGATGAAGGTGATGAAGATTTGAGGGCAAATCCTTTTCAAGAAAGGGAGGTTGCAACAGGAGTATATGACCAAGACAAGACACAAGCTCAAGACAAGACTCAACATCAAGACAACAACACCATTCAAGACAACAACATCCATTCAGACAACACCATGACCAGTTATGACAATGTCCTATTCAGTCCAAGCAACAACCACTTCAGGCCTGCTAAGACAACACCACACCAACCAGAACAAAGCCTAGCCATCCACTTCCCAAGACTAAGCCACAACAACACACAGCCAACAGCAAAACAAACCCAACACAACAAAAACAACTCTCAGCCTAAAACAGCCTATCACAGTCTTTCTAAACAGGGTCCATGGGGGTCCCACACATTCAAACAAGCCTAACCAACCATCAACATTAGTCCTTGGGAAGGTCCTCTACAACTTTGCCCAGGACTTCTCTTCCAGGAAATGCACACACAAAAAGTTAGTCTAGGGACAACTCCAAACTGTCCAAATTTCAGTCCTTTTTGCAGTAGTTAACATGTCACTATCAAACTTTCCTGTTTTGATCAAACAAGCTCGAGGGCCTTTTAGCAGGACCTTTGCCATCCATTCCACTACAGTTGAGCTCAAGAATCAAGCTTGGAAGTCCACTCCTCCACTAGTTTCAACCTAAACAACCCAATTAAGGCAGATTGTCCCATTAGAACTGCTTTTCTACTTTATTGCTTTATGCTGAACAATGTAGCTGTTATTTCTGTTTCTTTTGCAAGCCAATTGTGGCCCTAGGATGTATTGAACGAGTAGGATGTAATCTCCTTGCCTATATAAGGCTATTTCCTAATGAATGAAAGACAGATTTGAAGTAAAACATAAAACTGAAACCTTGTTTCTGTTAACATCTCTTGGCTGTGTGCTTGAGACAACTTCCTTTGCTTTGTGCTTGGAAGTGAGCTTAGGTCCTTAGCTGTGTGCTGGGATCAAAGTTCAACCCTCAATCATTGGCTTTGTGCTTTGGTTAAGGTTCTATCTTTGTTCTTTAACAACCAGTTCAAACAGAAACAGAGTATTTGCAAAGTGTCTAACCTTAGTTCAAATTATCATTGTTTAGCTTGTCTTTCTGAATAGTTTCAGTGCAGTTATAGCTTGATTAAAAGAATTTTTTGATTTCTTTCGGATGATCGAATGTTGGGTCAACATTTATGAATTCTAATTGAAAAAGTATATCTGAACTGATGATTTGGGGTAGTGATTTTAGAGGTGAATTTGGGTACTTCCTCGTCCTCTTTAATGTCATACCAAATCAGTGGGGTTATAAACTAAAGGTACAACTCATACTTTGGAAGGAGGAGAAATAGAAAATTTATAAAAAAATAAAAAAAAATAAAATTTAAAAAGTGCAGGTATATTTCAGAAATATAACAGGATGAAGATAAAGATCTTAATAAAGAGAAAAAAATGGGACCAGCAGAAAATATTACCTGCTCCAGCAGGTCAAATAGAGAACAATTCCCTGTTAGATGGGAGAGGGTGTATTAGTTGATACTGTAACACCCCGTGTTTTATAATAATTTTATCCGCAAATTCTCTTATTAAAATAATTAGTTTCGGATTTAATAATTTATTTCCTATTTATTGATTATATCCTTTAGTTTAATTATTTCCGATTTTGCCTAATTTTGTATGGGTTAAATTGTCCGTGTCTGATTTTACTATTTTAATTTATTAACTCATTCTCTTATATAATCTCTCCAAGCGTTTTAATTATTCTAAATCCGTTTTGTAATTGGATTATCCATCTTGTGAGCTAATGGATCAAAAACCCACTTAAACCTTTTATAAATAAAGAACCTTATTTCAAATACAAAGATAAATTATCCGTGGCTTTCCTCCCTTCCTCTATTTTTCATTTTTCTCTCTTTTAACTCCATTGTTATAAATCTTTCCTTATTTCAAATACAAAGATAAATTATATATTTACAATCCTGGATCTTACCTTTAAAATATATTCTTTTCCTTATATTTTTATGGGATCTATTTGTATAGAGGTTAGACCTACCTTTAGGGTTCTTGTTTTGATGGGTAAAGAATGTGAATTCTATTAGTTGTCGATTTTATGGAGATTCTTATTGAAATGTAGTCTTTATTGCGTAATAAAGGTAACTAGGTGTTTTCCTTTAATTATGTTTATAGAAAGTGAATTAATGAACATGAATGATGATTGATTATATAATTTGATGCATGTATAATAATTATTATACATGTTTAATGATTTTATTTAAATTGTATATCTTATTGTGGTTTAAAATATCATGTTGTCGTTGTGGTACAAACTAGGGTTGAAGATTTGAACCCTAGCCTTCGTTTGTGGCTCACGGCCCTAGGAAGGTGTCGTAGGGTTTGTCGTAGCCTCCCTTGAGAGGAGAGGCTAGGGTTTTGTTGCTTAGGGTTTTACTTTGTTAATTAGGGTTTTGGTTTACATCATTAATGTTATAGCTTATTAAACTCTAAATTTGTATGTAATATACCTTGATTTTACCTATTTGAGCTATAACTTTGAAAGTGACGTTATGGTGCGGTGTACTATAGCAAGACTCGTTGTGGTGACATGGCGGTTTGTACCGTGGAGTCGAGCCCTCGGTGATGGTGTTATAGAGGAATAACCCGTGACGGAAGAGAGTTATAGTTGATGATACTATAACATTCGCACGCATAATGTTATAGCTTGAAGTGCTATAACTTCACTAAAGTTGAGTGAAAGTTATAGCTGAAGGTACTATAACTTTTCTAAAGTTAAGTGAAGGTTATAGTTGATGATACTATAACCTGACACGCTTAAGTAAGGTTATAGTTTAAGTGTTATAACTTCACTAAAGTTGAGTGAAAGTTATAGTTGAAAGTACTATAACTTTGCTGAAGTTAAGTGAAGGTTATATTGATGATACTATAACCTGACACGCTTAACTAAGGTTATAGCTGAAGTTTCTATAACTTCACTAGGGTTAAGTGAAGGTTATATTAAGAGGTACTATAACGTTGAATATATATACATGATTCTATGCTTGATGTTATGGTAGCTCGAACTGTAACGTGACATCTAAAGTGTAATGTTCTACTGCAAGGTACTATAACCTTTGATCCTATGTGCTTGTTCATATGTTGTGTTATAAATTGTATATCTTATTGTTGTTTAAAATATCATGTTGTCGTTGTGGTACGAACTAGGGTTGAAGATTTGAACCCTAACCTTCGTTTGTGGCTCACGGCCCTAGGAAGGTGCCGTAGGGTTTGTCGTAGCCTCCCTTGAGAGGAGAGGCTAGGGTTTTGTTGCTTAGGGTTTTACTTTGTTAATTAGGGTTTTGGTTTACATCATTAAGGTTATAGCTTATTAAACTGTAAATTTGTATGTAAGATACCTTGATTTTACCTATTTGAGCTATAACTTTGAAAGTGACGTTATGGTGCGGTGTACTATAACAAGACTCGTTGTGGTGACATGGCGGTTTGTACCGTGAAGTCGAGCCCTCGGTGATGGTGTTATAGAGGAAAAACCCATGACGGAAGAGAGTTATAGTTGATGATACTATAACATTCGCACGGATAATGTTATAGCTTGAAGTGTTATAACTTCACTAAAGTTGAGTGAAAGTTATAGCTGAAGGTACTATAACTTTGCTAAAGTTAAGATAAGGTTATAGTTGATGATACTATAACCTGACACGCTTAAGTAAGGTTATAGTTTTTTTTTTTTTTTTGGTTCAAATGAGCGCACAATGTCGCGGGTGAGAATCGAACCCCCAACTTCATGGTTGGAGTAAGAGTGCTCTTACCACTTGAGCTACCTCTTGTTCTCTAAGTAAGGTTATAGTTGAAGTGCTAAAACTTCACCAAAGTTGAGTGAAAGTTATAGCTGAAAGTACTATAACTTTGCTGACGTTAAGTGAATGTTATAGTTGATGATACTATAACCTGACACGCTTAACTAAGGTTATAGCTGAAGTTTCTATAACTTCACTAGGGTTAGGTGAAGGTTATAGTAAGAGGTACTATAACGTTGAATATATATACATGATTCTATGCTTGATGTTATGGTAGCTCGAACTGTAACGTGACATCTAAAGTGTAATGTTCTACTTCAAGGTACTATAACCTTTGATCCTATATGCTTGTTCATATGTTGTGTTAAAATTAGTTATACTATAACATTGTGACTATATATCTTGTTGGTTACTCTTTTCGATATAATAGTTCAATTGGTTATACCGTTCTATGTGATGAGTTGTGATGTTATTCACATGTTTGTACAGTCAGTTAAATTGTACAGTTGTTATGGGCTAGTTGTATGGATGACGAGAGGTATCAGTTAAATACCGATCGGAATGAGCAAACGCTACCCTTTGGGGATTTGCAGTAGGTTGGCTAGATGCAATTGTTATACACTCTGGTTCCCGTGTGTCGTTCGATGTATAGTTAATGCATCGAGAGTCTGGCCAGGTCTTAGACATATAGGCAGTTGTTATACGCTATACATTGTACCGTGGATGCAGTTGTTATACGGTCCACACCGCTGGAGGCAGTTGTTATACGCTCCATCCGTTTAGAGGAAATTGTTATACGCTCTGACAGTTAGAGGCAGTTGTTATACGCTCTAACGGCGTTCGTTCTATACACTATGTTTGGTAAGTGGAGGCAATTGTTATACGCTCCAATATTGGTTATTAATTTCTTGTTATTGATGATTTATGATGATTACTATGATGACATGATTACTAATTTCTTCACATGTCGTTCATTAGTATTTTTAGTTGTTATTTATTGTAAATTAATTCAGCCTGTTATAAACATGACTGAGAGAGCATCTAGTTACTCCCGACTGATTGTCGACCCCCATTCTCAGGTTGAATTTGGATGCTGCTTGTCTGGATGTTGGGTTTGAGAGACTTGTGGCGAGATCAATAATATGTTTAGGATTCTAGGTTTTCTTTGAGAATATTAATAATGTAATAGTTTAGTTTTGGATTTAGTAGCGATCCGGATTGGTCAGGAGTTTCCGCCACCTGGACCTTATTTTCATTATTAAACTCTGATTATTATCTATTTATACATTATTTCCTTTATCGTGAAATCCGGGTTGTTACAGTTGGTATCAGAGCGAACACGCTCCCAACTCTCACTTAGTAGATGACTAAATTAAATTGGCTTAGATAAACGAGTTAGAGTAAATGAGGTAGAAACCAATAAGGACCTTCTCTCTACTTTGATATTTGATTTTATCTCTTCTTTTATATTTAAATGTACGATTAGCAAATGTGTAGAGTGTATTTTAACATGCTGTGAATTGTCTTGTTCTGTATTATGTTTAGTCTCATTTATTAGTTTAATGTACTTGCATGTTGTTTATATATACTATTAGACATGGTTTAGACATTATCTTTATCTTCGAAGCTGTGTTAGTGAATTAATTTATTAGAACCTCTCATTTAATGGTAAGAATCAGAGTGCGCAGCGATTGATGTTGTTATGGTTTATTTTTCCTTGTAGCCATTTGTTGTCCTGTATTTTTGCCGTTCTTTTCAAAATTTTAAGTTTCGAGGACGAAACGTCTTTTAAGGGGGTAGGATTGTAACACCCCGTGTTTTATAATAATTTTATTCACAAATTCTCTTATTAAAATTATTATTTTCGGATTTAATAATTTATTTCCTATTTATTGATTATATCCTTTAGTTTAATTATTTCCGATTTTGCCTAATTTTGTATGGGTTAAATTGTTCGTCTCCGATTTTACTATTTTAATTTATTAACTCATTCTCTTATATAAACTCTCCAAGCGTTTTAATTATTCTAAATCCATTTTGTAATTGGATTATCCATCTTGTGAGCTAATGGATAAAAAACCCACTTAAACCTTTTATAAATAAAGAACCTTAACCTAGCTACTACTACTAGGTTGCTCATTTTGTTAAGTGCGTGCCCTTTGCGCCGTGGCTTTCCTCCCTTCCTCTATTTTCATTTTTCTCTCTTTTAACTCCATTGTTATAAATCTTTCCTTATTTCAAATACAAAGATAAATTATATATTTACAATCCTGGATCTTACCTTTACAATATATTCTTTTCCTTATATTTTTATGGGATCTATTTGTATAGAAGTTAGACCTACCTTTAGGGTTCTTGTTTTGATGGGTAAAGTCTTTATGGCGATTTTATGGCGATTTGCAGTCTTTATTGCGTAATAAAAGTAACTAGGTGTTTTCCTTTAATTATGTTTATAGAAAGTGAATTAATGAACATTAATGATGATTGATTATATAATTTGATGCATGTGTAATAATTATTATACATGTTTAATGATTTTATTTAAATTGTATATCTTATTGTTGTTTAAAATATCATGTTGTCGTTGTGGTACGAGCTAGGGTTGAAGATTTGAACCCTAGCCTTCGTTTGTGGCTCACGGCCCTAGGAAGGTGCCGTAGGGTTTGTCGTAGCCTCCCTTGAGAGGAGAGGCTAGGGTTTTGTTGCTTAGGGTTTTACTTTGTTAATTAGGGTTTTGGTTTACATCATTAAGGTTATAGCTTATTAAACTATAAATTTGTCTGTAAGATACCTTGATTTTACCTATTTGAGCTATAACTTTGAAAGTGAAGTTATTGCAGCAGGAGCTCACCCAAGGGGCCTTGATGATCAAGCCACAAACAAGGCAAACCTAACCCCAAGGACCCCTCAGATGGAAGCTCGAGTTACAAGGTCCAAACAACAAGCTATGACAAGCCAAGATCAAGCCAGAACAAGCCACACCAATGAGGAAAACAGTCCAAGGCTCATCAACCCATGCCAAGCCCCAACACAACCCACATTACCCACACAAGACAGAAACAAAGCCATTTAGGCCCAGGCATACCAATCAACAAACCCTGCAGCTAGGAGGTACACCAGGGCATCCCAACCACCCCCACCATGGACTACCATCAAGTCAACCCTCTAAGCTACAAGTTTACCCAGGACAAACCCTTTTGAAGTATAGCAAAAACTCATGAAACAGACACCCCAAGCTAGAGTCCAGTGAGCAGCATAACAGAGGCAGTACATGTTCAGATGAGGTTTCCCTTTTGCCTAAGTCAACTTGTCTTCATCCAAGGCAGGTTTATCTAAGTTCTAATAAGAGTAGAGAGTCCCAAGAAGGAGCAAAACACCCAGGCAAAGCAACAAGACAACAAGAACAACAGATTTCCATTTCAGGAAAAACTCCAAAACTGCTTTATTTGCTTTTTTGATTCAGTCTGTTATTGTGTTTTGTGTCTGAACTTTATAGTTGTTGAGCTCGTCCTATTGTGAGGCTCTTAATTAGTGTCAGTAGTAGTAGTTTGAACCCTAAGTTGGCCCTTGGATGATCTGTACATCCAATGGCTCACAAGATACCAACCTCTCTATATAAGGAGGTCTTGTATGTTTGTTTCAGTAGACTTTTATGAATGAATTAACTTTGAGAAATCCCTCAAATCTATCAAACTTGTGCTAAGAGCTGTAGTTTGAAACAAGCCTGATACATCTTCAAGGTGTTTGCTCAGTGCCTTGTCTTGTGAGTCAAGTTATATCTGTGCCTTGCTGTGGTTAACTTGCTTGCTGTTGAGTCTAGTCTAGGGTGTTTGTGCTTTGCTGTAACACTTGAAAACTATCTCAAAAATCAGTCTTTGAGTCCTTTCTCTTGTGCCTTGCTGTAGAGGAGTGTCTCTAAGTCATATCCCTTTAGTTTTCAGCTAAACAATTCACCCTCTCTAAAACAACATCCATTTGTTACTTAACATTGTTCTCAGTTTGAGTCAATCTAATCAAGTGTCCTTAAAACTTGTAAGCCTGAGTAGTTTACACTCCAGTTATGGTGCGGTGTACTATAACAAGACTCGTTGTGGTGACATGGCGGTTTGTACCGTGGAGTCGAGCCCTCGGTGATGGTGTTACAGAGGAATAACCCGTGACGGAAGAGAGTTATAATTGATGATACTATAACATTCGCATGCATAATGTTATAGGTTGAAGTGCTATAACTTCACTAAAGTTGAGTGAAAGTTATAGCTGAAGGTACTATAACTTTGCTAAAGTTAAGTGAAGGTTATAGTTGATGATACTATAACCTGACACGCTTAAGTAAGGTTATAGTTGAAGTGCTAAAACTTAACTAAAGTTGAGTGAAAGTTATAGCTGAAAGTACTATAACTTTGCTGAAGTTAAGTGAATGTTATAGTTGATGATACTATAACCTGACACGCTTAACTAAGGTTATAGCTGAAGTTTCTATAACTTCACTAGGGTTAGGTGAAGGTTATAGTAAGAGGTACTATAACGTTGAATATATATACATGATTCTATGCTTGATGTTATGGTAGCTCGAACTGTAACGTGACATCTAAAGTGTAATGTTCTACTTCAAGGTACTATAACGTTTGATCCTATGTGCTTGTTCATATGTTGTGTTATAATTAGTTATACTATAACATTGTGACTATATATCTTGTTGGTTACTCTCTTCGATATAATAGTTCAATTGGTTATACCGTTCTATGTGATGAGTTGTGATGTTATTCACATGTTTGTACAGTCAGTTAAATTGTACAGTTGTTATGGGCTAGTTGTATGGATGACGAGAGGTATCAGTTAAATACCGATCGGAATGAGCAAACGCTACCCTTTGGGGATTTGCAGTAGGTCTATGTTCGGGATTGGCTAGATGCAGTTGTTATACACTCTGGTTCCCGTGTGTCGTTCGATGTATAGTTAATGCATCGAGAGTCTGGCCAGGTCTTAGACATATAGGCAGTTGTTATACGCTATACATTGTACCGTGGATGCAGTTGTTATACGGTCCAGACCAATGGAGGCAGTTGTTATACGCTCCATCCGTTTAGAGGCAGTTGTTATACGCTCTGACAGTTAGAGGCAGTTGTTATACGCTCTAACGGCGTTCGTTCTATACACTATGTTTGGTAAGTGGAGGCAATTGTTATACGCTTTAATATTGGTTATTAATTTCTTGTTATTGATGATTTATGATGATTACTATGATGACATGATTACTATTTTCTTCACATGTCGTTCATTAGTATTTTCAGTTGTTATTTATTGTTGATTAATTCAGCTTGTTATAAACATGACTGGGAGAGCATCTAGTTACTCCCGACTGATTGTCGACCCCCATTCTCAGGTTGAATTTGGATGCTGCTTGTCTGGATGTTGGTTTGGAGAGACTTGTGGCGAGATAAATAATATGTTTAGGGTTCTAGGTTTTCTTTGAGAATATTAATAACGTAATAGTTTTGTTTTGGATTTAGTAGCGATCCGGATTGGTCAGGTGTTTCCGCCACCTGGACCTTATTTTCATTATTAAACTCTGATTATTATCTATTTATACATTATTTCCTTTATCGTAAAATCCGGGTTGTTACAGTTGGTATCAGAGCGAACACGCTCCCATCTCTCACTTAGTAGATGACTAAATTAAATTGGCTTAGTTAAACGAGTTAGAGTAAATGGGGTAGAAACCAATAAGGACCTTCTCTCTACTTTGATATTTGATTTTTGTTGGAGTAGGTGTCCTTCACAATACTGCGCCACATAATAAATCTTATTAAGGAATATAATTGGGATATTTATTGACTATATATATGATTAGTCAGTTGATTAACGTAAATCAATAACGATTGGCTGACTAGAGTTTGACGTTATTGTCGTTTGACGGCGGTGATCAACTGATCCCTTTCGTCACACCTAAAGGATGAAATCCAAATAGTAACTAATTATTTGTATACGATACAGTTAATTAGTACATTACATATATTCGATATGTACGAGAGTTATTATTGTTAGAAATTGAGTTAAGAACTCAAATTCGATTAAACTTATTTTTCAATTATGCGATAATTGACTAATAAATTTATATCTTATTTTAATACGATTAAATAAGATTTAACTTAGTAATTAATCGTTAAATTACTAAATTAGTTGAGGTTTTGAGATAGAGGTAATTAGTTAATTATATTTACAAGGAGTTGTAAAATAAATTAACCAAGCATTGTGGGACCCATTATATATTGATATAATGGTAAATATTACTTAAAATGTTAAGTACATATTATTTATTTAATTGAGTCATATAATTGTTATATGATCAAATTAACACTTAATTATACAAGATAATTAACCATATGATCAATAAGTATTTGTGAGACAAATATCAAAAATCAAAATGGACCTAACTAGACCATTGTGGCCGGTTATGATGTAGTTACAAAGGTGATGATTTTTGTTCTTGTTGTAACTCTTTAGTTACCATTTGAAAGTGACATAACAAGTAGAATATAATCATCATCTTTTCTACAACACTTCACCCTAATGCATGTGACTAAAATAAGCAAAATAAGAGCCTTGTAGAGCTCAATATGACCGGCCATATTGCCTATAAAAGGGCAATATGGTTGATCATTTTATTCATTCAATTCATGCTTATTTTCTTACTTCTCTCAAAAACTCTTCTTCTATCTAAAAACTCTCAAATACTAATATTTACTAAGTATTACTAGTTTAGTAATATAGTCATAATATTAGTAGTATTATATCTATCTTATTATCTAGTTAATAATAAGGGTAGATTATTTGGGTTAATCTTGGGGCAACTTAGAGGAGATCTTCTACTTTGGAGATTACTTGTGTTCATCCATATTTGTAGCTCAAGAACAATAAGAAGGAGTTCTTGTTGTGCCCTTATATTTTCCATATCAATGTGAGGAAATTTCTTCTTTTATATAAATGTCTTTATATTTGCATGCATGTTACATAGATCATTAAATACTAAATTAACAAGTAATATAGCAACTAATTAGAAGAGTCTAATTAAGGTCTATGGACTTTCAATTTTATCTCTTCTTTTATATTTTAATGTACGATTAGCAAATGTGTAGAGTGTATTTTAACATGCTGTGAATTGTCTTGTTCTGTATTATGTTTAGTCTCATTTATTAGTTTAATGTACTTGCATGTTGTTTATATATACTATTAGACATGGTTTAGACATTATCTTTATCTTCGAAACTGTGTTAGTGAATTAATTTATTAGAACCTCTCATTTAATGGTAAGAATCAGAGTGCGCAACGATTGGTGTTGTTATGGTTTATTTTTCCTTGTAGCCATTTGTTGTCCTGTATTTTTGCCGTTCTTTTCAAAATTTTAAGTTTCGAGGACGAAACGTCTTTTAAGGGGGTAGGATTGTAACACCCCGTGTTTTATAATAATTTTATTCACAAATTCTCTTATTAAAATAATTATTTTCGGATTTAATAATTTATTTCCTATTTATTGATTATATCCTTCAGTTTAATTATTTCCGATTTTGCCTAATTTTGTATGGGTTAAATTGTTCGTGTCCGATTTTACTATTTTAATTTATTAACTCATTACCTTATATAAACTCTCCAAGTGTTTTAATTATTCTAAATCCATTTTGTAATTGGATTATCCATCTTGTGAGCTAATGGATCAAAAACCCATTTAAACCTTTTATAAATAAAGAACCTTAACCTAGCTACTAGGTTGCTCATTTTGTTTAGTCCGTGGCTTTCCTCCCTTCCTCTATTTTCATTTCTCTCTCTTTTAACTCCATTGTTATAAATCTTTTCTTATTTCAAATATAAAGATAAATTATATATTTACAATCCTGGATCTTACCTTTATAATATATTCTTTTCCATATATTTTTATGGGATCTATTTGTATGGAGGTTAGACCTACCTTTAGGGTTCTTGTTTTGATGGGTAAAGAATGTGAATTCTATTAATTGGCGATTTTATGGAGATTCTTATTGAAGTGCAGTCTTTATTGCGTAATAAAGGTAACTACGTGTTTTCCTTTAATTATGTTTATAGAAAGTGAGTTAATGAACATGAATGATGATTGATTATATAATTTGATGCATGTGTAGTAATTATTATACATGTTTAAAGATTTTATTTAAATTGTATATCTTATTGTTGTTTAAAATATCATGTTGTCGTTGTGGTACGAACTAGGGTTCAAGATTTGAACCCTAGCCTTCGTTTGTGGCTCACGGCCCTAGGAAGGTGCCGTAGGGTTTGTCGTAGCCTCCCTTGAGAGGAGAGGCTAGGGTTTTGTTGCTTAGGGTTTTACTTTGTTAATTAGGGTTTTGGTTTACATCATTAAGGTTATAGCTTATTAAACTATAAATTTGTCTGTAAGATACCTTGATTTTACCTATTTGAGCTATAACTTTGAAAGTGAAGTTATGGTGCGGTGTACTATAACAAGACTCGTTGTGGTGACATGGCGGTTTGTACCGTGGAGTCGAGCCCTCGGTGATGGTGTTATATAGGACTAACCCGTGACGGAAGAGATTTATAGTTGATGATATTATAACCTCGCACGCATAATGTTATAGCTTGAAGTGCTATAATTTCACTAAATATCAGTGAAAGTTATAGCTGAAGGTAGTATAACTTTGCTGAAGTTAAGTGAAGGTTATAGTTGATACTATAACCTGGAACGCTTAACTAAGGTTATAGTTGAAGTACTATAACTTCACTAAAGTTGAGTGAAAGTTATAGCTGAAAGTACTATAACTTTGCTGAAGTTAAGTGAAGGTTATAGTTGATGATACTATAACCTGACACGCTTAACTAAGGTTATAGCTGAACTTACTATAACTTCACTAGGGTTAAGAGAAGGTTATAGTAAGAGGTACTATAACGTTGAATATATATATACATGATTCTATGCTTGATGTTATGGTTGCTCGAACTGTAACGTGACATCTAAAGTGTAATGTGCTACTTCAAGGTACTATAACCTTTGATCCTATGTGCTTGTTCATATGTTGTGTTATAATTAGTTATACTATAACATTGTGACTATATATCTTGTTGGTTAGTCGTTTCGATATAAGAGTTCAATTGGTTTTACAGTTCTATGTGATGAGTTGTGATGATATTCACATGTTTGTACAGTCAGTTAAACTGTACTGTTGTTATGGGCTAGTTGTATGGATGACGAGAGGTATCAGTTAAATACCGATCGGAATGAGCAAACGCTACCCTTTGAGGATTTGCCGTAGGTCTATGTTCGGGATTGGCTAGAGGCAGTTGTTATACACTCTGGTTCTCGTGTGTCGTTCGATATATAGTTAATGCATCGAGAGTCTGGCCAGGTCTTAGACATATAGTCAGTTGTTATACGCTATACATAGTAC
This sequence comes from Heliosperma pusillum, assembly GCA_022085475.1. Taxonomy (NCBI): domain Eukaryota; kingdom Viridiplantae; phylum Streptophyta; class Magnoliopsida; order Caryophyllales; family Caryophyllaceae; genus Heliosperma; species Heliosperma pusillum. Next base: position 1,405 of record JAIUZE010022040.1, on the reverse strand, counting down.
CGTGGATGCAGTTATTATACGGTCCACATCGATGGAGGCAGTTGTTATACGCTCCATCCGTTCAGAGGCAGTTGTTATACGCTTTGACAGTTAGAGGCAGTTGTTATACGCTGTAACGGCGTTCGTTCTATACACTATGTTTGGTAAGTGGAGGCAGTTGTTATACGCTCCAATATTGGTTATTAATTTCTTGTTATTGATGATTTATGATGATTACTATGATGACATGGTTATTAATTTCTTCACATGTCATTCATAAGTATTTTCAGTTGTTATTTATTGTTGATTAATTCAGCCTGTTATAAACATGACTGGGAGAGCATCTAGTTACTCCCGACTGATTGTCGACCCCCATTCTCAGGTTGAATTTGGATGCTGCTTGTCTGGATGTTTGGCTGGAGAGACTTGTGGCGAGATCAATAATATGTTTAGGATTCTAGGTTTTCTTTGAGAATATTAATAATGTAATAGTTTTGTTTTGGATTTAGTAGCGATCCGGATTGGTCAGGTGTTTCCGCCACCTGGACCTTATTTTCATTATTAAACTATGATTATTATCTATTTATACATTATTTCCTTTATCGTAAAATCCGGGTTGTTACAGTTGGTATCAGAGCGAACACGCTCCCATCTCTCACTTAGTAGATGACTAAATTAAATTGGCTTAGTTAAACGAGTTAGAGTAAATGGGGTAGAAACCAATAAGGACCTTCTCTCTACTTTGATATTTGATTTTTGTTGGAGTAGGTGTCCTTCACAATACTGCGCCACATAATAAATCTTATTAAGGAATATAATTGGGATATTTATTGACTATATATATGATTAGTCAGTTGATTAACGTAAATCAATAACGATTGGCTGACTAGAGTTTGACGTTATTGTCGTTTGACGGCGGGTGATCAATCTGATCCCTTTCGGTCACACCAGGATGAAATCCAATAGTAACTAATTATTTGTATACGATACAGTAATTAGTACATAAATCATATTCGATATGTACGAGAGTTAATTGTTAGAAATTGAGTTAAGAACTCAAATTCAATTAAGTTTATTTTTCAATTATGCGATAATTGACTAATAAATTTATATCTTATTTTAATACGATTAAATAAGATTGAACTTAGTAATTAATCGTTAAATTACTAAATTAGTTGAGGTTTTTAGATAGAGGTAATTAGTTAATTATATTTACAAGGAGTTGTAAAATAAATTAACTAAGCATTGTGGGACCCATTATATATTGATATAATGGTAAAATATTACTTAAAATGTTAAGTACATATTATTTATTTAATTGAGTCATATAATTGTTATATGATCAAATTAACACTTAATTATACAAGATAATTAACCATATGATCAATAAGTATTTGTGAGACAAATATCAAAATCAAAATGGACC
>JAIUZE010022039.1:0-23810 GCA_022085475.1 Heliosperma pusillum | reverse complement strand
CGCCTCCTATCTCATTATTTACCTTGGGAAAAAAAACTACTACTCCGTATTAAACTCACCCCCCAAAACCGAGTCATCCCCATCCCCCACACACAACACCACGTCCACCGACCACCACTGGCTGCTTGCCGACAACCATCCGACACGTTGACCGCCAGCTGCCATAGCCAAGTCTTGTTTCTCCCTCTTCTACTCTTCTAATTCCTATTAAGACTGGGTATAATTTTTTCTTTTTTTTGTTTGTTTTAAGTTGTTTTAAATGGGTTTATTGTTGTTGTTTACATACAGTTTTATGTAGTAATTGATTAGTTGTTATCTATTGAATGTAAATTTAAATTTGTTTAAGTTAGGGTTAGGGTTTGGTGAAATTGGGGGTTTTTAATTTGATTAGTTTGTCATATTGGTGATGTTTTTATTATTAAATAGGATAATCTTTGATTTTATTATACTTTGTTGTAATATTAGATTTAGTTTGTTTGATTGACATTTAGTTATATCAGTGTTTGTGTAGATTATTTCATTGATCTTTGGGACTTGGGAGTACTTGATAATACTGCAATATTGTAATGTTTCTAGTTTGGAGAAGGTATTATTTTCAAGTTTTAAGATTGATTTATTTTTACTCTTCTTTCTGGAATATTTGATTGGTGATTAAAGCTCTTTTACCTCTTTCTTTTTGCTCGAGTTATAGTTTAAGATTTGTTGATAGTCTTAACTATTTCCTCTCCCCCGTGAAATTGAATCCATCTTTAAATATGCAATTGCAGGTTGCGTTTCAGGAACTTGAACGAGGTCTGCCCGCCAATATTGCCTAGGATGATGCACTAGTTGACAGTGGCTATTTGTGATTGGGTCTATCATTCTACCTAGAGGCAGGTAATCATCAGTTTGAGTATGCAAGATGTCAATGATTTTACTTCCTAATCGTTATATTAGACGTATCTATTTTTTGCAGTACCTACCTTTTTTTTCGGAGGCCATTTACCCATATTAGGAAATTTGAAATTAGTAAAGGGGATATGAGCGTGGGAGAGGAAGGATGAGATTGTTACTGTACTGGTTGGAGTAGCATGAAAATCAAAGAAGAAAAATAGAACGAAATTGATGAAATCAAGTGCAATAACAAATAGAGAGACGAACTGAGAATAAGTACAAATATTAAGTGTTCAATGACTTTCGGAAGATTAATAAGAATTAAAATTAGCTTTGTCTTCTCATTTTGGTGTTCAGGTACTGATATGCACTTACAGATTGTGCCAACTTTTTGTTGTTTAGGTACAGATTGTGCACTAGTATGGAAGTTTTAATTGTTAGTAAATAATCAAAAGATTTCCATAAAGTTGATGGGTTGTTAAGCTGCATATGAGATGACAATTTCTGTTTATTTTGTATGTTTAAATGTTCTCAAAATTCATTACTTGATTGTTCTACTTCCCAACTTCAATGTACCAATTAAACTACTAAGAGCATGTCCACATTTCAATTTTTATGCATTGATGATTCCATGTTGGTGATTAGTGAGTGCCTTTTATTGTGAAGTTTACTTTATGATTTGGTGTTTTTTTTTTCTTGTAAGTGCTTTTTTTTAGGTACTCCCTTCGCCCCATTCATTTGTTTGCTTTTTTATTTTATTTCTTGTGAGGGGTATTATAATCAAAGGCAAACAAATAATCGGGACGAAGGGAGTATAGCCCGATTAAATGTGGAGTCATGTGATAAATACTTCGAAACAGTTGAACTACTATTTACGCAAGTTAAGGGTGGTTGTTAAATGCTAACAAATGTTTTCTATAAAAATTATACTCATGGTATTATTTGATCCCATGTCATCCCCACAACCCCAAGTTACACATACCAGTTGCAGTCATTGACAACTTGATAGTGTCTCTATAGTCACTTCTTAGGTTACAACATTGAACAATCACCCAATGTTTTTGTTGTTCCTCACTAATGAATCTTGTTTTTCTCTTTATTTTCAGGTTGTTAACCTTGAGCAGATCAAGTACGATGAAATGCAATGTGAGTTCAGAAAACAAGGAAAAGGCACACCAGTAGGATAACTCGCGTTGGTGGTGGTGGTGATCTTCTTAGAGCCGGAATAGAATTTCAAGTAGAACTTATTATCGCTCATGTAAATATGCACTTGTTGGTAGAATAAGACTTTGTAGTTTGACAAATTTTGTTTGGATATATTATGAGTATTATTTTTGGATAAGTTAAATATAGTACAATTTATGATTTTGACAAAGTGTGTGGTAACAGTTTTGGAAATATCTTGTGTGGCTTCTAATAGCGTATACAAAATTAACGGTAAGTTAACAAGTGCATGGGGTTTAGAGAACAAGAATGCATTGCATAACAGGGCCCAAAAATTAGCGACGGATACAGAAAATTAGCGACCAAACGAAGAAATTAGCGACCAAATGAAGAAATTAGCGACCAAAGGAAGAAAACTACCGACCGTTTGTCCGGTAGGTAATAAATTACCGACTGATTATTTCTTTTTACCGACCGACCAATTTACCGACCAGTTTTTTCCTTTACCGACCAAATAAATCAGTCGCTAAATTACCGACCACCAAATCAGTCGGTAAATATTAATTATCGACCACAATTACCGACCGAATTATTTGGTCGGCATTAATGCAAAATCCGTCGGTAAATTAATTTACCGACCGTTTTTTTGCATTACCGACCATTTTTTTCGGTCGGTATTAGACGTGTTTCTTGTAGTGTTTTGGGTTACGGTATGACAATTAATAGATTTGTACGTTTAATTAGGAATTAACAGATTTATCTTTTATATTATTTTAAAAAAAAATCAATTTTTTCATTAAGTTTTTTTCTTCCTTGATATTTTTCTTTTTCGTCATATAAAACTCCGCTTTTTTGGGTTTATGTTTTATTTTTTGGGTGAATAAATTATGTCAATACGGAGTATTTATTTGTGTTTCTGACGCACAACATTACCACCTCAAAAATTTGGTCCTATTTTATTTACATAAATTGAAACTAAAAGCCGTTTTTTTTATATTTTAATAACCAAATTAAATAAGATCAGTTAAATGATGTGTTTTTTTTTATATTTGATTTCTTCATCATACAAAATTTATTTCTATAAATATTAAGTTTAAATCGGACATTTTAGATCCATGTTTTACTCTTTGTTTTCTTTTGAGTTCCACAGGGAAAGACATCTTGTTATTATTTTCTCATAATATTTATCTATAACAAATATTTATCTATAACACAGTTTTTTTTTGTAACGCCCCCAAAAACAGGCAGGTAGCTCAAAATAGCTTTTTATATTAATAATAGACAGCAGCGGAATTACAGGGCGTCACCGCCGTATTTTCCCTCCAGAAAGTACAAGGCTTATACAATAAAATAAATACACTTATAAAACCAAAACTAAAAACTCTATTTATTTAATTAAACATCTTATAAGTCTGGTCTTCTTTATGGATTTTCTCACTTTTGACCCCCCTGATACTTGTACCTGAAAAATATATAAAAATAACGGGATCAGCCAACCACAGGCTGAGTATGACTCTGGTTGCCTCCACCGGCCTTATGTCATTTTCATTATTCATTTTTCTTTATTCCTTATTAATATCACGCCAGCGAGTACACTAAATTACCCGAGTAATAATTTACCATCATACAGTATTTCCTGCCAACCAATCAGGTCTACAATCATTATATCATTTCTTATTTTCGTATCCACACATATACCATTATCACATTAGTGTCGTCTACCATTACCGAACAAGAGGCATTACGTCTTCCTTTATTCATGAAGAATTCTCCTTATTATGCCACATTTTGAGCTTACTGAAAACCAGTAGGTCATCCACTCACCCAAACATTTTACCATTTATCACTTCAATACCAGCAAGATAGATAGATAAATATAAACATATATTCACATCACACTAGTATCGGTATACCATTAATGTATGAGAGACATTACTTTTCACTTGGAGCCAACGCCCCTGGAGCCAAAGCTCCTTTAATTCACATGGAGCCAACGCCCCTGGAGCCAATGCCCCTTTTATTCACATGGAGCCAACGCCCCTGGAGCCAACGCTCCTTTAATTTGGAGCCAACGCCCCTACTGTGTACACAGTTTTGGTTTCCATAATAATGTCATCTCAAACCAATAATCGTATCCCGAATGCTACAATTGGCCAATTATGCATTATGACAACAGTACCAACACGACATCATGGCAAACATTATAACATCTAAGACGTTAATATAATATGCAACCGATAAAATAACAATAATATGAATTCGACAATTAAAATATTATAACAGTTAATATAATGTCATCTCATTTTAATAGTAGAGCATGTCTCTTATCTACTGTGCTTTATCTTATTTATTTCACTTTTTGTCCCTTCTTATTTCTTCTCCTATGTACATACTAGGAGTATATAATTAGGCTATTTAGCCCTTTTCATTCTCATATAATCATATATATATATATTCTTTTCTAAATTTGTATTCATTATAGATAGTGAAACGATTCATTAAGTTGAGAGGAAGACATAACCAGTTAACAGTAACACGTACTATTTGTTCCAAGTTATTCTAATTGTGTCTTTTACATCATTATACACGTGAGCAACATAACCTCATTAATATAAACTTCTCAGTCCAATTGCTATAAACAATTTTGGACTCAATACGGATACTATCTTTTTATTTCGGCTATAAGGGTTCAAAATTATATTAGCATTATATATCTATGGTTCTAATATAAAAATTACGGATACTTATACTATCCTCCTATCTTGTTTATGTATAAGACGGTAAGTACATATTTATAACGACCAAGGATCCCGAAATCATACTAGTATTATAATGGATCTTATATAAAACTTACAAATAAAACAATATAAACAAGTACTTATATCGACGAAGGGTCCCGGAATCATACCGTCATTTGGTATAGACAAATGGGGTGGAATAAAAATGCCTCCCGTTATTGTGTTCTAATAAGTATACATATAAATAAAGAAGGTCAAATGATGGTTAGTGAGGCTATTTATAGCCGAAATGAAGCGGTGGACAGTAAATTCTACGTACCCACCTTATTGCTACGTGTCTACTAAACTTTGTTGTAAAGCCACGTAAACTATTTTGAAATTGTTAAGGTAGTAAATTTACGTTATAAGAAAATTTAACGGGTTACTTTTTATACTAGTTTTGGTATATATACTTTAATTTATACGAGTTTAGTCTACAAAGTCTCGGATAGTCCTATTATTATATATTTTCAAGTTTATTTTATTCGGGGTATTACATTCTACCCTCCTTAAAATAAGTTTCGTCCCGAAACTTGCAAATAGAAAATGGAAAGTTAAAACATCGTTCTCACAACTCAAGTAAGCTATAAGAATCCAATTTAACAAAAATCTTTTGAGGACATCTATAAAATGAGTAAAGGTCTTATAATAGAACACAGGAATTCCTGTCGCGAACAAGAATTCGAGTAATCCAATACAAATACGAATTCAATTCCTGCATTAGTTTGTAAGTGCTTAACTTGTTATTAGACGTCTCCAATAACAAGTCATAGCATCTCACAACCACCCAAAGCCAAATTAAAAATCAAAAGTTCATTTTTCCCATTCTTTGAAAAGTTATATTTGCCCTTTTTTTTATACAAAATAATTTGAAAATTTCCAAACGCCTAACCCGAACTAATTAGAAGCCTTCGTAATACGAGAAACAATTTGAATAATAAATTTTAAAAAAAATTGCTTATATAGTATCAACTAAACAGGGGAAAGGACAATGAGTCGGAATTCTAAAATTACAATGTCATGAATACAATGATGAAAATATGTAATACACTACGGATAGTTGGCTAAAAAAAATAATAATAATTGTAATCACATAGTTGCATCCTACCACCAAAAGCTCTCGTCCTGTGCTCAAGTGACACAAAAACTCCTTTATATTCACAAAGTCATCTCAAAATTTATATATTTTTCTTCTCTGTAGCAATAATAGTTATAACCTAAAATATTACTATATAGAATATAAGCTCGTAAACTAATTTATGTAATATAATTTCTTCTAAGCATCGCTACGGATATACGTTCAAAGTCCCTCTCTCTCATCACTCGTTTTTTTTAAAACACAGTGTTCTAGTTTTATCTCACTTATTTTCATATAAATCTTTAATAAATGTCTACAAAAACAAATTTCAGTCTAAGTCAATCCCATTAAATAAAAAAACTAACTGTAATCAACACAGTACTTTAATTTTATACCTAATTAATAAGTACACATCCTTACTGCAATAATATTATCTCATATATATTTTTTTCACTTTGGTAACACATATAATATTAAGTCCAACCCATTTACATACGACTTCTTCGGTCATACCAAGGTTTAATTTAGCAGATACAATATACTTAATAAAAATGAAGATTCTTAGTATAAAAGCTTTGTCGAATCTTTACCATTTCACATAAAGTCGAATTTGACATCTCTTAAATTGCCGCTAAATAATATTTCAATATAACTACTAATTTAATGAGTATTTTCAACGTAGCTATCTAACAGATCTAACTTTTGTCTATGAGAATTTTTCTTTCAACAATTTATCACATTAAATATTTGTTGAGTTAATAATTACATTCTGACTTTTTTTATTATTATTATGATTCACAATCTAATTATTCCTCTTTTTTTTTTTTGTGATTAACAAGTGCCAATATCTCCTTCTTACAGTAAATTAATTTCAAATTCTATTTATTTAAATATAATGCAAATATATTAGTTTATTTTCCATTTAATTAAATTAAATCACTAATATTTTTTTTCCAATAATGCAACTTCTTACTTTTACAAGCTTCCCAAAATAGTTCTAATTCTAGTTATCATTTGATTCCTACAACTATACAATTCATACCCTTTTGTCCTTACTGTAGTATCCGGTGTAACATTACTCATTACAGCTTAGTTATCTGATCACAATACTAAGCTATACATACCAATATTTATAACTAACATGATTAAACATTTCATTCATCATCCCACTGTCAAGAATATCAAATTTTCTTCTTCTATTAAATACATATGACGATGATCATAAAATTTATTCTAACCTATATTTAAATTACTTCTTCTTTCCAATTATAAATGTATGTTTATTTTAATGATTTTCTAGATTTAAATTTGATAAATTATTATTAACATAAGTTAATGTTTAGGTTTGATTACATGAACTTGTCACTTGCCCGTACAAATTTTTCTTATTAACCAGTTTTACATAATTACACTAGCCAGAGTTACTTATACTTTCCATCCATCCAACCTTAACAGTTTCACATACAATTAAATATACTACCCCAGACAACCAATGACTACACCCGTTCTGATGTGTCCTTATCCTCACGGGGTCTCTGCTTCATGGTAATTCATCATCCGATGATGCTAACACAACACACTCTTTACTCTTGTTAGTCTCCTTTCATTTCCGACATGGTGCAGGTAACTCTGTCACAACGGCCCTCTTTTCCCACTCGCCAGTCTCAACTCTCAAGGTCTCACTCCTCCATACCTGTCACCTCTTGAAATATATACTTGCCCAATCATTATCTTACTAATACAAATATATGATTCTATGTGAATATTATAAATGAATCATTATTAGTTTCTTTAAATTATTTTACGCCAACTTACTGATTTTATTTGGTCCTAATGTACGTAAATCTAAAACTATCCCAATGTCAGCTTAACCATATATTAACTAGTCTACACAAAATTATCATATATGAACAAAAAAAACATAACTCTTGTTATATCTAAACTCAAATCTACCTGCTTTCGCTTAATAAATAATTCATGTCAATTTATTTATACGTATTACATTCCACAAGTGTTATGTAATTTCATCCCAAAACGACTAAGATCCTTAGTAAGTCAAATGTATTCATTCACTCCAAGTATAGTTATATGAATTTCAAGTCATTTATACAACTCCACGCTACAACATATTACTTTGTTTTGCTACTACATCAGGAATAATTTATCGATCTATGAATGAATTACTTTTTTTTTTTTCAGTTACATTTGATCCTTTCCCGCATGGCGCCGCATAATTTAATTGTTAGTTTATTTCCATATTCCCATCAGCTCGGTCTTCTTTAAATATTATATATTTACACGTAACATAGCTTACTTTACTTATAAACATTTCCATACGCACTTATCAAAATTCAAAATATCATACACATAATATGCTTCAGTGTAAGGATAAGGCATATAATATAACTTCTAGTATAAAACTAAAGCCCCGTCGTATCTAATCTACCCATAATTATAAATCTACCCAACTCTCACTAGATTCATATTTTTATTTTATATTTATTTATATTCTAACTAACCCTAAAATCTTTCCCCGCTAGACGCATGGCCGAAGGCTCAATACGCGGTTGCAGGGTCGCTCTGATACCAATCTGTAACGCCCCCAAAAACAGGCAGGTAGCTCAAAATAGCTTTTTATATTAATAATAGACAGCAGCGGAATTACAGGGCGTCACCGCCGTATTTTCCCTCCAGAAAGTACAAGGCTTATACAATAAAATAAATACACTTATAAAACCAAAACTAAAAACTCTATTTATTTAATTAAACATCTTATAAGTCTGGTCTTCTTTATGGATTTTCTCACTTTTGACCCCCCTGATACTTGTACCTGAAAAATATATAAAAATAACGGGATCAGCCAACCACAGGCTGAGTATGACTCTGGTTGCCTCCACCGGCCTTATGTCATTTTCATTATTCATTTTTCTTTATTCCTTATTAATATCACGCCAGCGAGTACACTAAATTACCCGAGTAATAATTTACCATCATACAGTATTTCCTGCCAACCAATCAGGTCTACAATCATTATATCATTTCTTATTTTCGTATCCACACATATACCATTATCACATTAGTGTCGTCTACCATTACCGAACAAGAGGCATTACGTCTTCCTTTATTCATGAAGAATTCTCCTTATTATGCCACATTTTGAGCTTACTGAAAACCAGTAGGTCATCCACTCACCCAAACATTTTACCATTTATCACTTCAATACCAGCAAGATAGATAGATAAATATAAACATATATTCACATCACACTAGTATCGGTATACCATTAATGTATGAGAGACATTACTTTTCACTTGGAGCCAACGCCCCTGGAGCCAAAGCTCCTTTAATTCACATGGAGCCAACGCCCCTGGAGCCAATGCCCCTTTTATTCACATGGAGCCAACGCCCCTGGAGCCAACGCTCCTTTAATTTGGAGCCAACGCCCCTACTGTGTACACAGTTTTGGTTTCCATAATAATGTCATCTCAAACCAATAATCGTATCCCGAATGCTACAATTGGCCAATTATGCATTATGACAACAGTACCAACACGACATCATGGCAAACATTATAACATCTAAGACGTTAATATAATATGCAACCGATAAAATAACAATAATATGAATTCGACAATTAAAATATTATAACAGTTAATATAATGTCATCTCATTTTAATAGTAGAGCATGTCTCTTATCTACTGTGCTTTATCTTATTTATTTCACTTTTTGTCTCTTCTTATTTCTTCTCCTATGTACATACTAGGAGTATATAATTAGGCTATTTAGCCCTTTTCATTCTCATATAATCATATATATATATATTCTTTTCTAAATTTGTATTCATTATAGATAGTGAAACGATTCATTAAGTTGAGAGGAAGACATAACCAGTTAACAGTAACACGTACTATTTGTTCCAAGTTATTCTAATTGTGTCTTTTACATCATTATACACGTGAGCAACATAACCTCATTAATATAAACTTCTCAGTCCAATTGCTATAAACAATTTTGGACTCAATACGGATACTATCTTTTTATTTCGGCTATAAGGGTTCAAAATTATATTAGCATTATATATCTATGGTTCTAATATAAAAATTACGGATACTTATACTATCCTCCTATCTTGTTTATGTATAAGACGGTAAGTACATATTTATAACGACCAAGGATCCCGAAATCATACTAGTATTATAATGGATCTTATATAAAACTTACAAATAAAACAATATAAACAAGTACTTATATCGACGAAGGGTCCCGGAATCATACCGTCATTTGGTATAGACAAATGGGGTGGAATAAAAATGCCTCCCGTTATTGTGTTCTAATAAGTATACATATAAATAAAGAAGGTCAAATGATGGTTAGTGAGGCTATTTATAGCCGAAATGAAGCGGTGGACAGTAAATTCTACGTACCCACCTTATTGCTACGTGTCTACTAAACTTTGTTGTAAAGCCACGTAAACTATTTTGAAATTGTTAAGGTAGTAAATTTACGTTATAAGAAAATTTAACGGGTTACTTTTTATACTAGTTTTGGTATATATACTTTAATTTATACGAGTTTAGTCTACAAAGTCTCGGATAGTCCTATTATTATATATTTTCAAGTTTATTTTATTCGGGGTATTACATTTTTAATATAATTACAAAACATATGTTAATATGATAAAATATTTATTAATAAATAAATATATAAAAGACCAACTTAAAATTGACAAATACAAAGTAGTAACTGTGAATAAAGTAGTAAAACTAAATTATGTTTTGGGGTTTCAAAGAATGGCCCACCCAAAAAATGAAAAAATTGTTGATTGATGATACAGGAGAATGCAGGAAATGTTTGTGCTTTAATAGAAAGAGGATTGCACAATTTTATTATACCATTCATACTGCATCATACCGTATAATGATCCAAATGTTGGATTTTTTAAATTTTAATTGTACCAATCCTGGTGTATAATGTTCCAAAATGTTGGATTTTCTAAATTTTTTGTATAAAAGCGTATGATCACATTAATATCCATTTAGTGAATTGCCGTAATCCTCTCACGTTTAAAGTTAAATAAATTTTCGTCGATTAAAAAAATCTTATCAGGCTTTAAGTTAATTAAATCACGTTAATTTAAAAATTTGTAATTAAATAAAATATAAAATTTGAAAAACTTGATAAATTAAAGATTAAGGATGAGTAAAATAAAAATACTCCAGAAATTGAGTACAAAGTTTAACAAAAAAAATGTTGTGTAAATGTGGTGGGTCTCACTTGGGAAAAAATAGAAAGTGAGGATAGAGTGATGATGTGGCTTTATGAGAATGCAGAAAATGTTTGGGTTTTAATAGAAGAAGGATGTTATGAATATAATAATATCGGTTTTTCTAACGTATTAAGAAGTTAAGTATGGAAAGATTTATGAGATATTCTCACTAATTATGGAAAAAGTATATGTTCATACTTGCATTTTTGATGAGAATATCTCATGAATCTTTCCATACTTAGCTTTTAATGTGTGCCCTTAGGGCACACGTTAGAAAAACCGTAATAATATTAACAGCGGGAGTATTGAATACATCTCATTATTAGTTGATATAATTTTTTATTTATCATAATTTCAAGATATGTCATAGAAAAGTATATCATAAATAATAAATGTAGGGTTATTAGTTAGACAAATCACACGCAAATGAAACTACTTCATACAAAATAAATTTTATATAGAGGTATTTCGAGTTGGCAACAAACCTAGTTATTATATACTCCGTATATCGTTATTCTTTCCCACACATAAACCAAAGCAACAATTAACCCTTAACAATTCTCAAAAATACCTAAACAACCCAAATAATATACAATTTTGCTAAACATAAAATCTTAATAAAAAAATAACTCGAAATTAAACGCCACCAACTCGACTTGAAACCATACGCAACAATAAAATGGCAACCACATACAGCTATACCATATGCAACTAATTAAAGGCAGCTACGTTGGATTCATTTCCGCCTCATTCCTGAAAATTGCAACGTATATTATAATTGGTGCTTAATGAAATTAAAATGACATCTACAGTCTACACCTAACTATTTGTTAATTTCTACACAAATTCTCATTTTAAGTGGTTTAAGACGGGTCAAATACATATCAAATCACATTACTAATTGCCTAGAAAATACCAAAAGTTTTGTATTTATTACCACCATTTAAGCTCTATTTGACAAAACTAACTGAAAAGTTAGCTGAAACCTGAAAAGGTACCTGAAAACTGAAAAACTAACTAAAATCTGATAAGCTAACTGATAATGTAGCTAGTGAAAAGATAACTGATTATGAAGAAAATATTTGGCAAACTAACTGAAAAGGTAGCTAATTTTTAGTAAAATGACATAAATATACATTTTAAGTATTTATTATAAATTGAAGGGACAAAAACGTAAAATGAAATAAAACCACTACGAGTAGCTTATTTCTCAAATGCTACCTTGAGTAGCTTTTCATTTTACCTACCGAGAAAATACGGTAGCTGAAATTTTGGTCAAATAAGCTACTTTGGTCAAAGAAGTAGCTTATTTATCTTGCCAAACAGAGCCTTAGTAGTATTTAACCCGTCTTAAATTTTAAACGAATAATAACCATCTTAAGCAACCATGTAACTATTTGGGTAAATTATTTTAAAATGCACACTTTCCTCCTGCAAATATAGATGATTTTATAAAATGAGCACATTATTGATTGATTGCACCAACATATAATGGTGTATATATACGTCATTGTCAATGTCGGGGTGTTGGTACTTGGCTATTTCCTAAATTCCTAGTGCGTTTTGTCTTATTTGCCGTTTGTTCCAGTAGGTAGCTAATTACGAGTACATTTTACAAGTGCTTACAGGTAAGATTTTCAACTATGTATTTTATTGTTATAATTAAACTAATTATTGGACTAAACGAGCGACAGTCAGCAACACATATACACATTATTTTGTCTTTACATTTTCTCGAAACAAAGACATATTCTACTCCCTCCTAGTCACTCATTTCTTCCGCTTTCCTTTTTTCTCAAAAATTAAGGAAATGAATTTGGACCACACAAAACGCACTACCCCACCTACAAATGAATTTGGACCACACAAAACACACAACCACACATCCAAAAAGGGAAAGAGGGAAGAAAACCCGACTTACCCAATAAGGAAAGAGGGAAGAAATGAGCGACTAGGAAGGAGTATTATTATTGTGTTTGATAAACATAAAAAAGTATAAAATATTCGTATAATTTTTGTCTTAACTCATTCTTTTATCATTCTACTTCAATACTTTAGGTGGACCGAAGGTCTGAGCTAAATGGACAATCTAATCTAGGGTAAAAAATATCGAAGGTTATCTTTTCTACCTCGTATTATGAAACAATACCGATAATAAATTTTATCATTAAGTATAAATTAAATACTAAATTCATTTTTTCTTTCACCGAATTTTAAAAATCGTGCAGTAGTACAAGATACACACTTGTAAATGAATAAAAATATAAAAAATTAGATGATAATGATTAGGGGTGGTCAATGATAAGGGTCTGTCCGACCTGCCCATACCTAGCTTGCCGGTCGTGCCACTTTTCACCTAGCCTGGTGGACCCCTACCCGGCCTGCCCAATACCACGAGTCGTGCCGGTCGGACAGTTCAAATTTTACATGGCTCTCCCAATTCCCGCCACAACCTGAACCCGCCCTAGGCCCGCCAACCCGCCACCTATATATTATCTACCCTGGGTCGATTCCGGGTCCACCTTCACCAAGCTCGGCCAGACTCATCCCCCACCCGGACTGGGTTCAGGCTGACCTAACTTCTTTCCCTAGCCGTTTGACCACCACTAATCGTGACCTTCTTCCGCCCAGCCGTTTGACCGTCCCTACCCCTAATCATGAGGTAGGAGGGGTAAGAAATTGAATAATATGAATCCGAGAAACGTGTTCTCAGTTTTCACTATATACGAAGTATACTATAATAAATTACTAGATTTCATGCTCGTGCGATGCACGGGTCTACATTAATGTCAATTTCATAAATTTTCTATAACAATTAACTTATAAAGATAAAAATTTTAAGAATTAAGACTATAATAAATATAATATTGATATATTGATTTAAATTCTATTTTAAACATATTTTACCAACTTTGTCAAGACTTATGTTATGTTTGATCTATATTATGTCCCGAAAAATATTAACATAACCCTCTCATTTACATCATTTAATAGGCTTACATATGTTTTTATTGATACATTCACAACAAAAAAATGATCCAAATAACCTAAGAATTAAGCTCTCTAAGACAATACTGAGACTCAAAAGATTTTGGTTTGATACATAAGTTCCTAATATGACTCATATGTGTAATCATGAGATCACTATGTTATGGTAATTGTCTGATATGAGACAATTCTACTATTTATAGATAGTATATTCATTACACCTATATTATTTTTCAATGTGAGATAAATAACATGCTAAGAATTACACCAAGTATGATATCCTTTTTTTTACCACGGATCTATTTATATTTTTTTCATAATTAATACAAAATTTTAAGAGTTCTCTTAAACAATATTTGAGAGACTTAAATGATCTTAGGTTGATATTTAAGTTTCAAGGACGATTTCTATTTATAATCACATGATCATCCCAGTTTATGATATTTTTTCAATGTGGGACAATTCTTTTATTTATATGTAATTTATTCACCACACCTACACTATTTTTCAATGTGGGACAAATAACATATTAAATAATACACCATTAAGATGAAGATAATAATACAAACTTTTAAAAGCCCTGTAAGACAATACTTAAGATATTCAAAAGATTTTTAGTTGAATCTAAGTTCAAAGGATGACTCATTTTTATAATATTTTTTATGTGAAATGAAATGTAAAAATTTTTATAGAAAAATTATAAACACCACTTGAATATAATATAGGGAATGTATATTTAAATAATTAAAAGATTTTTCACTTTATTAATTTTAATGATGTAAGTTTAACTAATGTGGAGATAATAATACATGATGTGGGACAATGGTATTATTTAATATCATACTAACTTACTAAGTGACACACCATATTTTTTATAAAATAATTAATGTTTTATTGATATTATTTATAATATTTTCCTAAATTAATTTTTGATGAAGATTTTGATATACGTACGATTATATTCTTAAGGACTCTGATAGACAATACGCAAAAGACTCATATTTTTAATCATAAAATCACCTTACTTTGTGTAATTTTTCGATATGAGACCATTCTACTATTTATAGGTATTATATTCACCATACCTAAATTATTTTTTCAGTGTGAGACAAATAACATACTAAGAATTACACCAAGTATGTGCAAATAATATTAGAATATATACTCTAATGGTAGCATCAAAACCCATGTTATTATTGGTTTGATGAAATCGTAATATTACTTTGCTGCACCGACTTATTGTCGCATGATAAACTTATGAGTTATTTGTTTAGAATGATCTTACCTGGTTTCATAATTTTGGTACATTTTGTTAATCATATTGATGTTTCATTCAAACTGGTCAATCATATTAATATTGGTACATTTTTTATGCATGATTTTGGTTGTATTATTAGCATAATTCAACTGGGTTGTACTTTATTCAATTGTTATGAGCTTATGAATAATGATCTTAATGGTGTAGCAATTTGAGGATTAAAAGAGAATTGTAATTGTTTTATTGGTGTAGTGTGATCCATCAATATACACTGAAATGTCAGAAAAAAATGCCCACCAAGAAAAAATGTTTATGGAGTATGGAGTAGTCAGTAGTGGCTACAATATATGTGGGAATGGATAATCTTATCGTCGGAAGATGTCAAATGAAACCATTTATAGCTGCAGCCTGCATGAGTAGTAGCTGTTTGCTCGAAATTAATCAAGCCTTTTACATGCTCATAAGTTTCAAAAATGACTTCTATTTATAATTATAGGGTCACCCTAACTTATGCTAATTCTTCGATGTCGGACTATTTTTCTTTTTATATATAGTATATTCACCACGCTTACATTATTTTCCATTATGAGTCAAATAACATACTATACCAATATAAGTAGTACATCATCGATAGTTTCTTAAATTAAATTTTAATACAAACTCATAAGAGCTATCTAAGAGAATACTTAAGAGACTCAAAAAAATATAAAATTTATACTCCAATGAAAGCATTTTTCGCTAAAAATCCAAATATGTAAGTGTCGAAATGTTTTAATTATTTCAATATACATTTCATATATTATATTTAAGTGATATTTATAATTTTTATATAAAAACTTTTACCCGGTCTTTTAGATAATATTTATGATATTTTTCTAAATTGTTTTATGATGATGTAAATTTTACTATTTTGGAGATAATGATATAAACTTTTAAGAGGTCTCTAAGACAATACTTAAGAGACTCAAAAGATTTTGGGTTGATACCTATCTAAGTTCCAAAGATGACTGCTTTTTATAATCATATAATCATATAATCATCATAGCTTATGATATTTTTTCAATGTGGGACAATTCTATTACTTATATGTGCTATATTCACCACATCTCTAATATTTTTCAATATCGGACAAATAACATACTAAATAATTATTTCTTAACCTTTACTAAACTATTATATTAATATTAGAATAATAAAAATTATTTTAAAAGTAATTTATTTAATTTTCGCATGCGTATACTCTAATTGTATTATATTATAAAAAAAATTGGTAGCAAATAATACAAAATTTATACTCAAATGAAAGCATTTTTCGCCACGAATCCAAATATGTAAGTTTTGAAATGTTTTGCATTATAATTTTTTGCTAGATTGATAATCAAACATTTTCTTACGTAAATAATAGCTGTAATATTAAAAATATTGCATAATATATTTTCTTAATCTTGTAAGATCTTATAATATACTTTTCCAAAAACTGAAAAAGATGATGTGAACCAATAGAATTGCTCGAAAAAAGCCTGTTTTATATATATATATTGATTAGATATATTGTTGTATTTTTTTAATAAATATATAAAAGACTCCAATTGGCTCATCTTGACTTATACGGAGTATATGTTAATTGAATTTTAAAAGTCAACCTACCTCTCAAAAACTACACTGCTTTGCTTCTTTTCTTTTTCCATCCACAATGCCAGGGGTTTAACAAACTCTGAGCTGATGCTCAGCTTAGGAAAAAAAAGGAAAATTCTCGTTTAACATGAATATATTTGTTTTTACCTTAAAACGGGTTAAATATGTTCATGTGAGACCAATATAATAAAAGCAAAATATATAGGAAACAGCATAATATTTGTCTTATATATGTCTATGTAACCCATTTTAATATTAAGATTTATACCTCCATCTTAAGCAAGCTAAGATTAGCTAAAAAAAATTATATCACCCTAAGATTTATACCTCCATCTTATGTCTTCTTTGTGAGGATATAAGATATGTTTGTTATAAACTTTTAACGGGTCAAATATCTCTTATTTGGATGGATATATAAGACAAGTCTAAGAAATCATAAATAACTTATTTTTTCCTACTCATGTAGATATTATTTAACATGTTACTTGCTTCTATTGAATATGACTGCCAGAAATTAGAATTTGTGCTCATATACTGTACTACGTGGTAAAATGCTATGGCCTATGAATAATAATACAGAGTAATAATAAAAGTCTCATCAATTCATCATGACCTCATGATAATAGTATAGATTATAGAATAGGTGCTAAGTGCTAACAAGCGGCTAAGGTTGGAAATGTAAATGCATACTTACAACTTGTACATGTGGCAAAACGGTTTGGATGACTCGATCTGAAAAAGCTGATTCGAAATCTGAAAGTGACCCGAATATAACTCAAAATTTGAATTGAATTGACCCGACTCAGACTCGACCTAAACCTTAGTTGACCCAATGTTAACCCGACCCGAGATGACCGCACCCGAAAAGACCCGACCCATAACTGACTCGAATCAGAATGACTAAAGTGTCCCAAAATGTACCAAAAACGCTTTAGCCATTAATCTGAAAGCGACCCGATCCAAAATGACTCATACCCGAAAATGACCTGACCCGAAGTGATCGATCACATGTCACCCGAAAAGACCCAAAACCCGAAAATAACTCGACCCGATCCAAAATATATGTCAGACCCGAAATGACCCGACCGAACTGATGTGACCTATACCTGACGATTGACCCGTTTTGCCATGTCTACTTACAAGTAAGAGTGAACCCAAATTCTCGGTTGTGGCATTTTATAATTCGTTTAAAATAATATAGCAACTTTACAACATATATAGGAGGATATATCCAAAACTTTAATACGACCATAACTTTTGATATTAATGAAATCGTAAAATCTTAAATTACTACAATTATAGCAACACTTGTTTGTGACCGTCACAAATTTGCGTATATGAGAACAAGAGATAGCTCAAGTGGTAAGAGCACTCTTACTCCAACCTTGAAGTTGGGGGTTCGATTCTCACCCGCGACATTGTGCGCTCATTTGAACCAAAAAAAAAAAAAACAAATTTGCGTATATAGGAGGATTGAATAATGTAACTTTTTCACATATTCAATAATTATTTGTTCACTCTAGCACAATTTCACTTTCTCGCATATAGCAGTATATATATTTAACTAAACATATTTATAGATTGGTAACGTAAAACGAATTTTTTACCAATAAACAAAGAATAAATTAAATTTAAATAAACATAATAAGTAAAACTACGTAAACCAGGGTTTCTACCCCCTCATTATTAGGAGACAACTACACTACTCATTATACCTTAGTTCCTTAACTTATACGCAACACTTGATACTCTTTCCCTACCTGTCTAAATAAAGTTGGCAAATTTTCGTTAATCATTATACCAAATATGGCAAAAATTCAATGCCAAAATCATATTCTTTTCTTGGCGAAACATGATTCGATTAGACTAATTAATTAACGAAAATGTTTGTATCGAGTTTCAATATCATCATACCCTCAAGAAATTTTTAAATAAAATAATCTCGCGTAGACAAGGTGATACATACTGAACTGAATACCATCAAATGACGTTATCTCATTTTCAATGAAAATTAATTACTCCCATATGAATAAGGAATCCATTGACTGATTATCATCACCAAAACCCGGTTCGACTCCAGCTAGCTGCCATCTTAATGAATTTCCAAATTCAATGGCATTTTCAAGGTCTATGAAAAGATCAGGCAAATTAAAGAATATATTATCATCATAATTATCATTAGACGAAGCTGTTGATAATTCTTGATTTGACATATCGTAGTTAATTGTTGATGTTGTAGTAGTAGTAGTAGGGGAATCAGTAGATAAGCGGTTCGGTTCAGCGTGAGCGGCTAAAATAGCCGCGGCTTGAATATCCTTAGGAGCCGAGCTAGCCGGTCGAGGGAATTGATCGGCTAACTCGGGGAAATTGAGAACAGCATTGTGACCTTTAATGGCTAAAGCCGCTACGTCGTGGGCTCGAGCCGCCATCTCAGCTGTAGCAAATGTCCCTAGCCATATTCTTGATTTTTTCTTAGGCTCTCTAATTTCCGACACCCATTTACCCCAACTTCTCATTCTTACACCTCTATAACTAGGGTGTTTCCCTTCAAAAGTTTCCTCATTACTACTACTAATAATAAGCTTGTTCTTTTTTGAGGCATTTTCGTCTCGGTTTTTGTGTTCTTTTTGCCTTTTAGGGTTTTTGCTGGTAAAGTCGTGAGGGATGGTCGCGACTGAGGAGGACGAGGACGAGGACGAGGATGAGGATGGTTGTTGATGGTCATAGTGTGTGGAAAAAGAAAAAGATGTTTCTTCCATATTAAGTGTATGTATGTATATGTGTGTGTGTGGGGAATTGTAGATTGGATCTTAAGAATGTAAAGTAGTGAAGCTTCTTAAGAAATAAAGGACTATTATGGCAATATGGTGTATGGGGTGTAATAGTGTATTTATAGGAGGATGTACAAAAAGACAAAAGTGTAGGGTATAGGTATTGTTGAGTGTTTTGCATCAATAGAGTAACTTGCATATCACATTTTTTGTTAAAAAAACTTGATACAGTTTAGCTTGGTTGTTAATTGTTGTACGTGTTGAAAATATATGTACAAGTCAATGTGAGATCTTATGGCCTAAATAAAATATTAGTTGATGGAAGAAACACACTTCGGGATTATTATAAATTTATAATTAGGTGAAGAAATGGAGGCAGGTGAAAGCAAAATATTATTGAAAGACTTATACTTCCCCCAAACACAAATTCTTATTTAAGACGGAGGTATCCGTCTTAAGCTTAAGACGGATACCATATTCTCTCACAAAATACCCATCAAGGGTGAGTGGAGAGCACATGAGGGGTGCCCACCTTGTCCCCTTTACCCATTTCCTCTCACAAAATACCCGTTGCAAGATCCGACCCGTCTTAAGCAAGACCTACTCTCCCCCAAATTCTTATTTGTGACGAATCGACGGGTCAAATCCCCCTCACAAAGAGCAAGTGGGGGACAAATAGGGTGTAATAGAGTCCCCTACTTGCCTTGCCACTTGCTCTTTGTGAGAGGGATTAGCTTGCGAAAGGTCGTCCCGTCACAAGGAAGACTTATTGTATATTTCCTACGTTCCATTTGATTGTATACGTTTGTTTTTTGGCACTATTTATAAGTAAAGAAAATCTTTAATACAACTTCTAATATATAATGAGTATAAAAGATAGTCATGTAAAATCTTGTTTAAATTGTCTTATCGAGTATAATATTAATATCAAATTTTTATAATTTTTATTAATATGTAACTTAAGATATAAACAAAACAAAATGAGCATTAACATACGTATTATAAAACAAACGTATACAATCAAATGGAGCGGAGGAAGTAGAAAATATATTAAAAGTATAAAAATATTACTACCGTATTGAGTAATGTGGGAACCACTTTACATACAAATATACCATCTTGCCAATTAAAAACATATATACAGTATATAATCGTAAATTAAAATAGATTATGATATCAGAAATGAAAATAAGACAATAGTGTCACCCGATAATACTAAGTTTTAATTCCATCTTACATATATATTCCGTATATACATAGTAAAATAAATAGACATTATGTATTCCGTATCGATCGTATGTAACACATTTCTGATTTCTCTCCCATTACTAATAATGCTATTGAAACTTAGTATCATTTGACGACGCTCGAATATTGTCAATCGGTAAAACTCGCTTCTATAGATACGTTTTGGACTTTTGGTCAATTGATAACATAATTTTTACGAATTGAGCTTGTGTAGAATCTTTTACACAACTATAGTTGTATAACGCTTCTATTAAAATGACTAATCTATTTCATTAATTGTGAGACACTGAATAATAGTAAAGAAAATTATAATAACGTTATCATTAATTTCCCTATAACTATGTTTCCGACATTAATATAATCATTTGAATCACCAGATAGATTTGCCATGCGCCTAACCTTTGTTAATCAAGAAGGTGCTCGATCATGTATGTTCGTAATCAAAGAATTAAAGGGTATAGTTATCTGTTGCAATCGTACTAATAAAATGTTTAGAAATCTAATCACTTTAGTTATCATCATAGTCACACTAATGTTGTTGGAGCTAAAATGGCTGCTTCTTGCGGGTCTTTATCTTTAAACTCCCAATAACAACTAATCATGATAGATGAACCATCTCAACCAAAACCGAATGTCCATTGGGCTTGAAGAGTGGTTGGTTAGTGCACAGGCCCCCCATACCATGTGCGGGTTTTTCCACTTGGTGTTCAGTTAAAAATACCGCAAGCGTACGGGTCAATTGTAGATGCTTACGAGTCGATCTCAGGGAAGTAAAGTTAAGTACTAGTCGAATTAGATTATACTTTAGCTACGAGGAATCAATAATAGAGAATTAGCTAGACTAAATTTATAAGCAAATAACAACGATTCTAATCAATAACTAAAAGGTCTAAGGTCCATAGTCTCGTTATAGGTCGACAAGCTCTACTAAAGATAAGTAATCACCAAATCAATACTCGGATTAGACACTATCTAATTTGCTATTAACAACTCTTCCGAGACAATTAAACTCCCTAATATTGATCAACCTACCTACTTCCATAAGCAAATTAAACCAAGTAGAGGCATTAAGTTGATAGTTAAGTCCTAATTATCAATTAGACACTTCCATGAATAACTAATAATCAAAGATAAGATTAATATTCTAAACTAAACCGCTTGCTTCCACAAATTGATTCAGTTTTAACCTATTATTAGATGATGAATTTGGTGGATAAATCTCGTCACAAAACAATTCTCAATTCCCATTGAACAATTAAGTTGCTCCTAGATTCATTCAATCAAAAACAACAATCCAATTCAATATAAATCTTTATATAAATCCGAGATACCAATTAGGTAATCAAAATTAACAATTCAATTCATGCTTGTCATCCCTATAACAATCCTACGAACCGTAGATGGGAAATTACTCACTCATAATAAAAGAAGACAAACAATTCATAATTAAAACAACATAAGACATAATTAAAAGAATAGATGAAAGAATACTTATAATTAAAGAACCTGAATGTTGAATAGAACGAAATATAATTGCAATAATCCAAAGAGCGAAGTAATTAAATCTTAATCTAGAGAGTTCTTGTAATTAGGGTTCTTAATCTAAGCATAAGATAAAAACAATGTATCCAAAAACTAAGTATCCAAGGGTTTTTAATAATAGGTCTTTTATTAGAACTTGGAAACTAAGCTAAATTGGAGTTTCCAAAACTCGAATAGGAGATCTCGCAGTCCCCCCGCCCGGGGGAGTGCTTCTGCCCAATTGCGGCTTCAAGTGCCAGTTTACCCGCCCGGGGCTAATTTCACCCCCGCCCGGGGGAGTTCTTCTTTTCTTTTCTTCATAAAATACTTCAATCTCTATGCTCATGACATCTAAGCCTTTGTCCTTCATTCCAATGTCCGAGAACTCGTTTCTCATCACTCCTATCATGGATACATTTCCAAGGATGGTTCGTTTTGACCTGAAACAAACACGAAACATACCAAAGCGTAGTATATATCGAAACATGACGAAACCATGCAAAACTAGCCTAAAATCATATCAAGGGGAGTCAAAACAAGCCTAATTAAGCTACTAAATATACGTAAAATAACCACTTAACACTTGGTGATTTTTGAGATATTAGAGGCTGCCAGGGTTTGAACACATGACCTTCGATCACTCTGGCTCTGATACCATGATAGATGAACCATCTCAACCAAAACCTTAAGGTAATGGTTGAGGCCCATATATTATAGTTATATTCTATTAAATCATTCACTAATCTAAGTTATAGGTTACCTTGTTCTACTAGTTACTGTACTGTCAAATGCATTAAACCAAGCTCAAATACCGTAAAAATAAATTGGCGGCAATCGTACGTCTCTCTTATTAGGACACGGTTGTGTGTCTGTCTTAATATTAAAACGGGCTAAATATATTTCTACTTATATATATGAAATTTCTTTGGATTTATGTAATTGTTTGGTTAGTAAAACGTACTCTGTAAAAAGAACGACTTCCATGACAAACCAACCATTAACACCCACAACGAACATGACCGTTTTATAACATATTCAAAAGGTTTTCAGAGTCGAGGTGTAACACCCTCAAATTTGCGGAAAGAAAAAAAATTATTTAAATACATAAAAGAAATAAGATAGTACAAAACGAAGGTGTCATAAAATAAAAAGGTCATTACAAAACGAAAATAATATTCTACAAAAGAAATATACAATGTAACAACCCGAAAAATACCAATTTTTCTAGTA
>JAIUZE010022038.1:0-26783 GCA_022085475.1 Heliosperma pusillum | reverse complement strand
AAATCGCCCTAAACACATTCATGCTCATTGTAGCTCGATTTTTCGGGATTTATTGATTTTTAACCATTAAAAATCAATATCAACATTTAAATCTCATTTAAATTAAAACTAATTAACTAAAATGTTTTAGAACTCAAAATTAGTCCCTACTAATTTTGTTGCTCATTAATTAGATCGATTTGATTTTATTTGCTAAATATTACGGTTTAATCATAACAATTATGAAATAAAACCAAAATAAAATATAATCATCGTAAAATTTGAAACCAAAAATTTTGTACATTCTGGAACATGTCCAGGAACTCTAATAAGAAAAAAATTTGCTCAAAAATTTAAAAAAAATTTAAGAACAAATAACTTAATATTTAATGGTTTTATCAAATATAAAATCATTAAATATAGTAAAAACGTGAAACAAATTATGAAATTTGACCAAGAGTATAAACATCAGAATGTACAATGTACCAAAAATTTTCAAACCAGAAAAGGACGTTTCATTTTTATGAACATTATAATCTCATATTACCGACTTTTATCGTATAAAAATCAATAAACATGCAATACTTAATTAAAAGTCACGAAAGTTTACATACAATATGTAAGACATGCATGTGAGATCATATTAAAATTTCATGGCCAGAATCAACATGCAACTATTTTTAGTTAACTTTTAACTCATAAAATGCATGTTAACTCGGTTTAAACGCCAAAAATCAAAATAAATAGCAAATCAATCCCTATAATCACAAAATTTGACCAAAAACATTTTGAGGTCAGTAGGTATACATGCACCAAAAATTTTTGTCAGAATCGTATTTTAACTTAAATTTTTGATTTATTAGTTATCTTATAACTTTAATAAAAATGTCCAAAATGAACATGCATGCTACAAGCTAGCTCTGAGACCACATGAAAGTCCATAGACCTTAATTAGACTCCTCTAATTTGTTATTAAATTACTTGTTACTTTTTACTTAGTATTTAATGATCTTGTAACATGCCAATGGCAAATATAAAGACATTTATTAGAAAGAAGAAATTTCCTCACATGATTTGGAAAACTATATGGGCACAAAAGAACTCTTCTTTTGTTCTTGAGCTATAATTAAATGATGACACAGTAATCTCCAACATAGATCTCCTCTAATTGCACCAAGATGAACCCAAATAATCTACTCTTATTATTAACTAGATAATAAGATAGATATTATACTACTAATATTAGAATATATTACTACACTAGTAATACTTAGTAAATATTAGTATATGAGAGTTTTTAGAGGGAAGGTGAGTTTTGAGAGAGGAATGATAAAATAAGCAAGAATGAAGAAGTGATGAAATGAACAACAATTGTTCTCTTTATAGCCAAGAGGGACGGCCAAGTGATCACCAAAAGAGTGTTTTTTTTCTTCTTATTTTATTGTCATGCAAAGTGGTGGTGTGTTGTAGTGAGTAAAATGATTTTAGGTTTACTATTCATGTCATAATCACATGTTGCTTGTGAGTATGAATAAGAGCAACCATCATCACCATCCACTACACTATAACCGGCCATGTGAGCCTTATTTTGATCCATTTTGATTTTTGATATTTTTCCCACAAATACTTATTAATCATATGCTTAATTATCTTGTATAATTAAATGTTAATTTGATCATATAACAATTATATGATACAAATAAATGAATAATATGTACTTAACATTTTAAGTAATATTTTACCATTATAGCAATATATAATGGGTCCCACAATGCTTAGTTAATTTATTTTACAACTCTTTGTAAATATAATTAACTAATTACCTCTATCTCAAAACCTCAACTAATTTAGTAATTTAACGATTAATTACTAAGTTAAATCTTATTTAATCGTAGTAAAATAAGATATAAATTTATTAGTCAATTATCGCATAATTGAAAAATAAACTTAATCGAATTTGAGTTCTTAACTCAATTTCTAACAATTAGCTCTCGTACATATCGAATATATGTAATGTACTAATTAACTGTATCATATACGAATAATTAGTTACTATTTGGATTTCATCCTTTAGGTGTGACCGAAAGGGATCAGTTGATCACCGCCGTCATACGAAAATAACGTCAAACTCTAGTCAGTCAACCGTTATTGATTTACGTTAATCAACTGACTAATCATATATATAGTCAATAAATATCCCAATTATATTCCTTAATAAGATTTATTATGTGGCGCACTATTTGTGGAGGACACCTACTCCAACATGAACATCATGTTGACCAGGCATTGATAGGTTGCCCATGCGTTCTTCAGGTCAAAAGGCATTACTGTGTAACAATATATGCCTATGTCCGTTATGAATGCAGTACTTTCCTGATCAGACAGGTGCATCTTGATTTGATTGAATCCAGTGGAGGGATTCATGAATGTCAGCATCTCATGTCCAGTTATGGCATCAATGTGAGGTAGTGGGAAAGAATCTTTTGGACGTGCTTTGTTTAGGTAGGTGTAGTCTACACAGACTCTCTACTTGCAATTTTTTTTCTACACCACGACCACATTTGCCACCTATTTAGGGTACATCACTTCCCTGATCATACCCATGTCCAGGAGTTTGTTTACTTCTTCGTTCATAACAGCATTTCGTTCAGTAGCGAATTTGCGTCGTTTTTGCCGTACATGCTTGAAAGTTGTGTCTAGAACTCCCTCCATGTCGCTTTCATCGAAGGTGTCCTGAGGTAGGTACCTGAACTTATATGGTGATTTCATTTTTGTTTCTCTTGCTACCTTTTTTGCTGATGCGTTAGTCAAGCCGCTTATCTCTGATCCGCCATTTATGAATTTAACTTCGTAGATTGGAGGTAGGGGAGGTAGGTCTCCCTCTAGCCTTTGGTCCCGATCTTTCCTGGTTTTCCCTTCACTTTTGCCTTTGGATTGCAGCAGGTCTTTGAGGTACCCCCCTTTGAGCAGGAATTCCACTAGTTTTCGCAGGCTGATACATACTTCAGTTGTGTGGCCTACGCCCATATGAAATTCACACCATCTAGTAGTGTCTTTCCTGGCATTTGGGTTGTCGCTTTTTTGTGGCCATCTCACGATATCTCCCATATTTTCCAGTCGTTTGATCAATCCCGCAGCGTTAATAGTGTAGTTATATTCCCAAATAGGTGGAGGAATACAGAAATTACCTTGTTGCTCTTGAGCAAAATTGACTTTAGATCGGTTAGGTTTAGAGTAAGGGGTTGGCCTGGGTCCGCCTGTCGTCTTGAAGTTCATGTCCTCCTCTAGCTTAATATAGGCGAGTGTCTTTGCCTGAACGTCCTCAAAGACATGACATGGATACTTCTTTAATTCGACATAGAGGTCACTGTCCGGTTGCAATCCCCGCCTGAACTCTTCTACTGCTATGCCGACGTCACATCTTGGAATTGAGACTTTGTCCTTGTTGAATCTGGCCAGGATCGCTGTACAGGTCGCTGGATCGCCTCTCCAACTCCTTGGTGCTTGCAAATTATTGGTTGAACGTATTGATTAGACCAGCAAATGAGTTGATGCTTCCATTGGGCAGGTTTATGTACCACTGCATTGCTGGTCCTGTTAGGGTGGTTCCAAAAATCTTGCATATACACACTTGCCTTAGTTCACTAGGTACCGATGCAGCCAACATTTTATGCTTGTAAAAGGCTACATGGTTTTGTGGATCTGAAGTTCCATCATAGGTTCTCATAGATGGAACCACAAACTTCTTTGGTAAATCGACCCTAGCAATTTCATCTATGAAAGGTCAGTCAGCATAGCTGTCTAGGTCTGCTTCTTCTATGGCGGCATGAATTCCTGGGATCTTCTCTGTTTTCTCATGGAGTTTCTAGATTTCCTGAACCATTGCCATTAATATAGCAGCTTCTGATTGGTCAGGGTTTGGGGTCTCATCACGTATGTCTTCTGAATCCGTCTCAATGTTTGTTGCTTTGTTTTTTGAGGGGTTGGGGCTTCCAAACGTAGAGAAATCAATGTTCTTGATGATGGAAGAGAACGGTGTGTCAGGCTTGATTCTGGAGCCTAACGCTTTGATTTCCAATTCTGCTTTAGGTTGGATTCCGACTCCCTTAGCTTCTGAACTTCTGCCTTAGTTTGAGCCATTTTTTCCTTCAACCCCTCCATTTCTCTGAGTTATTGTTTGGCAGTAGCTAGTTGTTGTTCCGTAGTTTCGCCTGTCAATTTTGTGAGATTTTTTGTTTGAGATTGGGTTTTGATTTTTTTTAAGCTAGATGCCCCACGGTGGGTGCCAATTGTTTTGACAGGATTTTTCCTTGAAAGGGAGTCCGGTCAGGAATGATTGAATAAGGGTGATCTAGCTTTCTAGGTTGGTCAGGCAAGCTGATAGATTATGAACTTGACAAAATAAATAGACAAACAAGAATAAAAAAGACACAAGATTTTGTACGTGGAAACCCTTAAATGGGAAGAAA
Organism: Heliosperma pusillum; assembly: GCA_022085475.1. Taxonomy (NCBI): domain Eukaryota; kingdom Viridiplantae; phylum Streptophyta; class Magnoliopsida; order Caryophyllales; family Caryophyllaceae; genus Heliosperma; species Heliosperma pusillum. The sequence goes on along the minus strand of JAIUZE010022038.1, from coordinate 22,335 downwards.
ACCACTGGCGCCAAGCCAGGTGTGATTTCTACTAGTGTTAAAATTTTTGAATACAATAACTGCAATTTGATTGTAACTATTCTTCAAATGTCCGAGTGTTCTTGAATCCCATTTGCTTTGTAGCTGCTGCCTTTTTATAATGTATTTTCAAGCTACTGATAACCGTTGCCTCCATGTCTATATTTCATTCCTACAACTTAGGAAGAACGTTCCTTCTAGTTGTTGCCTCCTCCGCCTCTTTTTAGGGTTAGTTTATTCCTTTGACTTGGCCTCCCACTAAAATAGGAACCACTTTGCTAACCACAAACTAATTTAACACCTTATTATATGTAGTATCCAATGCCTATCTGATCTTCCACAAACACTATTATATGTAGTATCCAATGCCTATCTGATCTTCCGCAAACATCTATACTGTTGTACCCCTGTCTGCATAGCACTCCTTTCCTGGAGGTAGACCCAATTTTTATGTCGAACGTCTGGCTTGCCTTTGTCAGGCTTTTATCAGGCTGGTGAGGATCAGGCCAGGTCAGGATTTATCCTGGCTCAACAACGTTCATCACCCTTTTCATTTCGTTGTCGTAAGTATTTATTAATGTTGTTGTTTTACACTACTTGGATTTTACTTAGCTTTTGGGGATTGGAGTTTTAGCAATAATAAATGAGCATTTGGAATTCGTAGTTATTCTATTGCATTTTTATTTCGTAGGCGACGATTTTGTTGAAGAGCATTTCTAGAATCTCTTGCTATTTCTGACTCGAATTGCTAAGGTAGGGTTTCTCTATTCAGTTTCTATTACATGTTTGATTGTTTGCTAAGATATGATTATCATGTTGTTGATTGTGTTGTTGCGATTTTGGTTTGGTGACGGTGGTGATGGTGATGGTTTGGAGAATATAGCAAACACATGAGGTTGGTTTCACGACTCGAAATCCCTCCTTGTGGCCCCCGATCACAGAGGAGGAGGTGGACGTTAATGGTCTGAGTTTATTTTGGGTGCTTCACTGCGGTGGCACTCAGTGTCCACGTGGTTGGTGGGTGGCGGTGTGCTTGTTGCTGACATCATGGCGTGGTGGCGGTGTGGTGGTTGACGGGACCGTGGCGTGATTGTTGTATTGTATGCTTATGATTAACTGTGTAATTCTTATTGACCTTGTTTATCATTGTTTTGAACTCTGATGTGATCCATTCGATATTTTCGGCGAATGGTGAACAATGAGTTTAACATTTCGAGACTTAAGTGGCGTTGCTATTGGGTGCGACCGTTGCAGTGAGAGCACTCACTTTTGATCGAGTCATAGGATTATTGAGAGATTTTGCTTGTTAATTTGTAGTTTGCTTGGAATTTGGATGATTGTATTAGTATTTTGACTTTTTATTTGATCAAATTTTTAATTCATTCATTGATTGACAATTTGATATGTACTACCTCGAGCAATCGAGATGGTAACATCCCTTAATACTAGGAAGGTCTTGCTAAAGGCACCCGCGTAAGTGGGAATGTTACGGTTTGTCGTAGTTCTATAAGGACTTTTTAATGTACTCACAAATTCGTGTTTACGACGATAATGCCTGTCTTAAACTTAAAACGACTCAAGTGTTAAAAAATGAGAGAAAAAAAGGATACCGTCTAAGATCTGAGCTAACAAATTATTTAATCCTGTATATAATTAACACGTTCTCATCTTAATATGGATACTTCCATTTTAAGAGAGACTTCCTATTATGTAATCCTATATATAAGATCCTCATATCAACTACTTCCTCTGTCTCATTCATTCATTTGTTTGTCTTTTCTATTCTTTATGAGGCGTATTTCAATCAAAGGCAAACAAATGATTGAGACAGATGGAGTAATAAACATAAGCTTGAGAATTAATCCCTCTTCAGACAACATCATCCGTCTTAAATAAAAAACGAGTCAGATATCACACCATATAAATAAATAGAAACAAAGTTTTCCCCAATTCCCATGTGTTTTAGTTTTTTGTGTTACCTTTTGTCTTATCTTCCTAATTAGCCCGTTTTTCAACTAAAACCCATATCACTCGACGCATTAAAAAAGAATTAAAACCTATTGTCATACACGGATTGTGGATCCTTGCCGAACTGTGGTACACGGGGAACCACGGATTGGCGCACACGGGATGGAAACAAAGGACAAGGGTAGAAATACGAGTCGCCACCAATTTTTGTGGAAAATTGGAACCGTTCGAATACTTTATGCAATGTCAAGACACAAAGTAGTGAGATGAACACTAAGAACTCTTTACCCTTAGCATTCTATGTCTAGAATGACTCTCGTGGATGCCAATTAACACGGATGTACACAGAGATCTGGAGTAAGGAGTGAGGGTACATATTAGGAAGTTCTTTAATCGAACACTACCTAATCCCACCCGCCTCGATAACGGCCTCTACTAATGATTAGGGAAATCGTTTGTATTTGATAAAACATCGATTATATGCATGCAATGCAACATCCACAACTTAGTCCTAGTATGTGAATTAGACTATGTTGATAAACATGTAGTTTTAGCACTCAATTATGTCGAAATAGGATTTAGGTTTGATTACATATGTGAAAAATACAATCATACAAAGAAATCATACAATTTTAATGATTAAATATGAATACAAGAAAATTACAACGAATTACATGATCTACGTTGGAAATATATCCAAAACAAAGGTTTGAAGGAAAATAAAATAAAATAATTAATCGACGGATAGACATTAGAGTTAATAGTTGATTAATTATATAACTAAAGCTACATCAAAGCGATAAAAAAAGTTCAGAGACAAAAACCAGCACATAACAGGCGCATCAGCATGTGCGTCCTTTGGAAGAGGGGCAACACCTGTTGCGTCTGTTCTCGAGTTGGGTTCTGCCTGTGAAGCCAGAATCGCAATCAGTTAATGTTCGTTGGTATTTGCAATTAATTGTCGATATAAAACTCGAGTGAAAGTGATTTAATTAATTAAATTACACTAATAATTGTATCAATAAAGAATCTTAAATACTTGATATGAATAAATCAAATCTCTAAAGACTCAAACTTAATTAAAAAGACGAAAACCCGCTAATATTGACTATTAGGGATCTAAGCCAAGAACAAACGACTTGTAAAAGATAAATATGATTTAAGAAAAGGAAAGCAAAAGACGTAGAAACCAGAAGAAGAAGAAGAAGAAGAAGAAGAAGAAGAAGAAGAAGAATAGCAGGAGCAGGCAGCCCCCGGAAAAGGCGCAACAGGTGTGTGTTCCTTCCAGAAGGAGCGGATACTTATGCGTTTCTTGTCGACGTCTGATGACTACTAAAAAGGTTTTAAGAAAAGGTTTTGACTTTAAATCGATTTTGGATTTATTTCTGACTTAAATGTTACATTAAATGAATAATAAATTTACAAAATAACAAACTAAAAGATGGGTTTTAACACCCTCAGACTTACATGTTGACGAAACGAGATATGAACTAAGTTACAATTAGCGACAACTCTACTCGAATATATGCAGAAAGTGCCCTTGTTAAAGGACTAAAGTTGTTTAAGTCGAGTTGATTAAGGTATAGTTGCTCAAATTGGTCGGTCAATGCAAAACGTGATGGGTATTCAGGAGGATCTGAGCTTACGTGGTCGATTGATTAAGCACGTAGATTGTGACAACCCTCGCGAATGCGGAAATAAAACATAACAAGCATGTGAATTATAAAGCGGAAAATACGGTGTTTTTAAAACTTTTTACATGCAAGATAGAAATACAAGGAATGTCAATAATTACAAACCAAATACAAAATACTACAAGAGACGTAGTCTCTCAAAATCTTATCCAACAACAAAGTTATTAGCAACAAGCTAAAAATCGTCTAGAGGTGTTTCATTCAGGACAACGCCCGCTAGCTCACACCCGAACCAAAAATGCCACAAGCAAAAAGCCATCCAAATCAAGCAACATGTTCATCCATGAAAAACATGAACGCCACAGTCAGTGGGGAGTTACTCCGGGTTCTCCCAGCCATATCACATTAAACGTACATAAAAGGAAATACAAAAGTAGAAGCATGCATATATAGATATACATGTGAAATACGATAAGGATAGATAGGCAATTCAATATATAATGATAAGAGTATATGAAATACAAATCCGAATCCATCATGTTATACAAAGACTCGGGGAAGACACTCTTAGGCAACCGAATACGCTCACTAGGGCTTGCATCTCACCGTTAGCGGTATAAGTTTGATAAGATTGAGACTCGAACAAACAAACCATGCCAAGTCATGGATGATCACGAATAATCAATCATGTAATCATCCATCAACACATACCAATACATTGACGACATCTCTCACGGTAAATGAAACGCACTAGCACCGTGTACATGGCAAGTATGATTAAAAGGCATCCACGGGATAAAGCATTTCCCTGAACTCATACACGATGCTACATTTCGTATATGTGACTAATTTCTTCCGGTAGGACGACGATAATAATACGGTCCTAGTCTAAACCTGGCCAGACTCTCGGGAAAACGTTTTCCGATTCGACATGCGATAAACATTTCGCATCCAAGACTCGGTCAATACATAGACGCCGAGTACCCCAAATTCGGTCAACATTCACGAAAGAGGCAAAAAAGAACACAAGCCTCACAACAAGCGGTACGCTACATGTAAATGACACCACCTCGCAAGTATACAACATTTGACGGCCGGGTCGATCAACGCAAAGCGTTCGCCTCCCAACAACGTCGTCATATGCCCACTAACACATGCAATTAAGCAGTAAGGGTACACTCCCCGTTCCGACATTCCAGCCTTACGAACGTGGATGTAGCCAAGGGAATGAGAGTACAAAGCACATAGAAAATTAGTGCTCAAACCGTAACATTTGTAAAAACCGACTCAAAGTGGGACATATCAAAAACCGTCACAAAACATGCGATACAAGCGAATGAAATATCATATATTCAAAACATTAATATTTAAAGTCATTCCGTAAATTTATACGATAAATGAACCATCGGAAATATTATAAATGAAAACGTAAGTAAAAATTTCAAAGAAACTCCAACAGGGTGCCAGCCGGTCAGGTGGACCGGCTACCGGCCACCCGGCTGGTACCATATATCATATAAAAAAACTACTGAAAGAGCAGTGTGTCCCAGCCGGTCAAGGGGATCGGCTGTCGGCTACCCGGCTGAGACCAAAGGCATACGAGAAAAACAAGGCAAAGTGAGGTGTGTCTCAGCCGGTCGGCTGACCGGCTGCCGGACGGCCGGCTGAGACCTAAATCATGCATAAACTTTTACGTAACATTAATAATATGCAGCGACTCCCCAGCCGGTCAGCTGACCGGCTGCCGGTCGGCCGGCTGGGGTCAATATCACACGAAATTCACCAATTCACTAAGGATCATTATATAATAACATCATCTATCATCACAATTCATCCATTTTCAATATCAATTATCAACTAACAACAACCATCATCAACAATGCGATTCGTATGATTACTAATCCTATTCTAATTACGATTACTAACATAGAAAACACGTAAAACACGTAAATGATATCGAGTAACCCTTCACCGTTACCTTTTCGCGTCTTCACTCCGCGTCAATGTCCTCTTCAATCAAGAAGTAGTCTTTGTCGGGATCTTGGAGGTCACCACCTACAAATAGATAATAAAAGATGAATATAATTCACCTTTGAGAAAGACGGATAAATTGAAAAGCGAGAAAGACGGTAATTTTATTACCAAAACGGATAGAGGACGATGAGAGGGAAAGAATGAGACGAACTAGAGCGAATTCGAGCGAGAAATGAAGGAGTTATGACGATTCTAAGATTGGAAGAATATGGAGGTTAGGGTTTTGAGTTTACTTGGTGAGGAAGAAGAAGTTTGAGTTGTGAGGGAGTTAGGTTATGAGGGAGTAGATGAAGGAGTAAGTGGAAAAGATATGGAAAAAGCCCATAACGCCTTAAGACGTAACTTACTCGAATTCTCGCGTAAAATCCAAATACGAACTCGGAAATTCTAAACTAGACACGGGAAATTTAATTCTAAACTAAAACTAAATTTCGCTGAAAAGTATCCGTAAAATATTTTTACTATAAAAATAGGGTACATTTGCGGGTGTTACAATCACCCCACCTTTTAAAAAGTTTCGCCCTCGAAACTTGAGCGAAAGAAAGATACCTTAATCGAATAGGCTTGGATATTTACTACGCATAGAAGCTTCCGTCTCCCAAGTCTCTTCTTCGACATTGGCACATCTCCACAAGATTTTCACTAAAGGAACCACTTTACTTCTCAACTTCTTATCCTTGCGATCTAGGATGCGGATCGGCTTCTCTTCAAAGGACAAATTTGGTTCAAGCTCGGGCATTTCCTTTTGAAAGACATGGCTTGGATCACTAACATACTTTCTCAATTGAGAAACATGGAATACATCATGAACCTTAGCCAAATTCGGGGGCAAATCCAACTTGTAAGCAACGGCACCAATCCTTTTCACAATATCAAAGGGTCCAATGTATTTCGGGCTCAATTTACCCTTAACACCAAACCTCTTAACACCCTTCATTGGAGATACTTTCAAGAACACCTTATCTCCAACCTCAAATTCTAACGGTCTTCTCCGGATATCGGCATAAGACTTTTGACGGTCTTGAGCGGCTTTCATTCTATCACGAATGACCTTCACATGATCAATGGTCTCAACAAGAACATCGGGGCCTAAGTCACGAACATCACTCAATTGATTCCAACATATAGGATTTCGACATTTTCTTCCATAAAGAGCTTCATAAGGAGCCATCTTGATCGATGCATGATAACTGTTGTTGTAAGAAAACTCCACCAACGGCAGACTCTTTTCCCAACTAGATTGGAAGTCGAGTGCACAAGCCCTAAGCAAGTCTTCTAAAGTCTGAATAGTCCTCTCGGTCTAACCATCGGTAGCGGCATGGAATGCGGTACTCATCAACAATTTACTACCCATGGCTTCTTGTAAAGCCTTCCAAAATCTCGAACAAAACCTCGGATCTCGGTCGGATATGATCTCCTTGGGAACACCATGGTATCTAACAATCTCATCAACATAGGCTTTCGCTAGTCGATCTAAACTCCAAGTCTCTTTGATCGGAATGAATCTAGCACACTTGGTCAAACGATCAACAATAACCCAAACGACATCTTTACTTCCAACGGTCCTTGGCAAAGCCATAACAAAATCCATAGAAATAGATTCCCACTTCCATAGTGGAATATCCAAAGGTTGTAGCAATCCACCGGGCCTCTTGTGTTTGATTTTCACTTGTTGGCAAGTAAGACATCTTCCAACATAAGACACAACATCGCCTTTCAAATTCGGCCACCAAAGTTGTAGCTTCAAATCTTTATACATCTTATCACCACCGGGGTGAATAGAATAAGGGGAAAGGTGAGCTTCATCAAGAACTCGCTTTCTCAAATCGAGAGCATTAGGAACAAACAAACGGCCATGGAATCGAAGAACACCTTTATCATCAAACTTAAAATCTTTAGCTTTTCCTTCTAGAAGTTTGGCTTGAATAGACTTGTAGGAAGATCATCAACTTGGCTTTCGCGGATCTCACGGAGAAAAACAGGTTCGGCAGTCATAGCACCAACATAATCAAATCCACGTTCCACGAATTTCAACTTCAACTTTCGAAACTCAATACAAAGATCAACGGGCAAAACCGACATAGCATTCAAGGAATGAGAAGATTTCCTACTAAGAGCATCGGCAACAACATTAGCCTTCCCTTCATGATACAACAACTCAAAATCATAATCATTCACCAATTCCAACCATCTTCTTTGTCTCATATTCAACTCTTTTTGAGTAAATATGTACTTCAAACTCTTGTGATCGGTGAATATACGACAATGAACACCAATAAGGAAGTGTCTCCACACTTTCAAAGCATGAACAACGGCGGCTAATTCCAAATCATGAGTAGGATAGTTCACTTCATGAACTCTCAACTGCCTCGAAGCCTACGCCACCACTTTCCTACTTTGCATAAGTACACAACCCAATCCCATCTTAGAAGCATCACAATAGACATCAAAGTCTACACCATCTTCAGGCAAAGTTAATACCGGAGCGGTAGTTAACCTCTTCTTTAGCTCTTGAAAAGCGGCTTCACAAGCATCATTCCATAGGAACTTGGTTTCCTTCTTCAACAACTGGGTCATCGGTCTAGCAAGCTTAGAGAAATCCTTGACAAATCTACGGTAATAACCAGCTAAACCAAGAAAACTTTGAACTTCTCTAACATCGGTCAGACTCTTCCAACCGACAACGGCTTCAATCTTCGAAGGATCCACCATTACACCTTCTTTAGAAATTACATGCCCAAGAAAGGACACTTTAGGTAACCAAAATTCACACTTGGAGAATTTCGCAAACCACTTCTGACGACGAAGAACACTCAAAATAGTCCTTAGATGAATAGCATGCTCTTCATCGGTCTTGGAGAAAATAAGGATATCGTCAATGAACACCACTACACACTTATCAAGATACTCACTAAATGTGCGGTTCATTTGGTCCATGAAAATAGCGGGAGCATTCGTCAATCCAAATGGCATCACCTTGAACTCATAATGACCATATGCACTGAAACTATTCAGAAAGACAAGCTAAACAATGACAAATTGAACTAAGGTTAGACACTTTGTGATTGCTCTGTTTTTGTTTGAACTTAATGCTAAAAGAAAGAGATAGGACCTTAACCAAAGCACAAAGCCAATGGTTGAGGGTTGAACCTTGACCCCAGCACTCAGCTAAGGATCCAAGCTCACTTCCAAGCACAAAGCAAAGGAAGTTGTCTCAAGCACACAGCCACGAGATGTTAACAGAAACAAGGTTTCAGTTTTATGTTTTACTTCAAATATGTCTTTCATTCATTAGGAAAAGGCCTTATATAGGCAAGGAGATTACATCCTATTCGTTCAATACATCCTAGGGCCACAATTGGCTTGCAAAAGAAACAGAAATAACAGCTACATTGTTCAGCATAAAGCAATAAAGTAGAAAAGTAGTTCTAATGGGACAATCTGCCTTAATTGGTTTGTTTAGGTTGAAACTGGTGGAGGAGTGGACTTCTAAGCTTGATTCTTGAGCTTAACTGAAGTGGGATGGATGCCAAAGGTCCTGCTAAAAGGCCCTCGAGTTTGTTTGATCATAACAGGAAAGTTTGATAGTGACATGTTAACTACTGCAAAAAGGCTGAAATCTGGACAGTCTGGAGTTGTCCCTAGGCTAACTCTTTGTGTGTTTGTTTCCTGGAAGAGAAGTCCTGGGAAAAGTTGTAGAGGACCTTCCCAAGACATAGGTTTGAGGGTTGGTTAGGCTTGTTTGATTGTGTGAGGCCCCCATGGACCCTGTTTAGAAAGACTGTGATAGGCTGTTTTTGGCTGAGGGCTGTTTTTGTTGTGTTGGGTTTGTTGGGCTGTTGGCTGTGTCTTGTTGTGGCTTAGTCTTGGGAAGTGGATGGCTAGGCTTTGTTCTGGTTGTGGTGGTGTTGTCTTAGCAGGCTTGAAGTGGTTGTGGCTTGGACTGAATAGGACATTGTCATAACTGGTCATGGTGTTGTCTGAATAGATGTTGTTGTCTTGAATGGTGTTGTTGTCTTGATGTTGAGTCTTGTCTTGAGCTTGTGTCTTGTCTTGGTCACATACTCCTGTTGCAACCTCCTTTTCTTGAAAAGGATTTGCCCTCAAATCTTCCTCACCTTCATCATCTGATTCACCATGGTAGGGGCTCAGGTCTCCAACATTGAAAGTACCATGTACACCATAGCTTCCTGGTAGATCCACCTTGTAAGCATTTGTGCCTATCTTCTCCAATATCTCAAATGGTCCATCAGCTCTTGGCATGAGCTTGTTTCTCCTCTTGTCTGGAAATCTCTCTTTTCTTAAATGCAACCATACAAGATCCCCTGCCTTGAATTCCCTTGCTTTCTTAGGCCCTTTGGATCTAGCCTTGTACAACTCATTGGACCTTTCAATCTGCTTCTTGACTTGCTCATGAATCTGTATCATTTGCTCAACTCTTTTCTTTGCATCATAGCTTGCCTTGTTTCCTTTGACTGGTGCTAGGTCTGTAGGCATGAGAGGATTAGTGCCATAAACTGTTTCAAAAGGACTTTTACCTGTGCTGCTGGAGGGAGCTCTGTTGAAGGCAAACTCAGCTTGTGCTAGCCTGAGGTCCCAATCTTTCAATGACTTAGAAACAATGCTCCTTAAGATCTTTCCTAGTGTCCTGTTAGTGACTTCTGTCTGCCCATCAGTTTGGGGATGGTGAGAAGTACTAAACAATAACCTGGTCTTCAATAGCTTCCACAAGGTTCTCCAGAAGTGGCTCATGAACTTTGTGTCTCTATCTGAGACAATGCTTCTAGGGACCCCATGTAACTTGACAACCTCCCTAAAGTATAGTTCAGCTACCCCCAAAGCATCCTCAGTCTTCTTACAAGCAATGAAATGGGCCATCTTACTGAATCTATCTACAACCACCATGATTGAGTCTTTTCCCCTTTGAGTTCTAGGTAAGGCTACAATGAAAGTCCATACTGAGGTCTTCCCATGGCTTGTTTGGCACTGGAAGTGGTGTGTAAGGGCCTGCTTGAAAATGTGCCTTGGCTAGTTGACAAGACCTGCATCTCTTGAGGGCATCTTGCACATCACTGAGCATCTTAGGCCAATAGAACTGATCTTGTAATATGTCATAGGTCTTCTGTACCCCAAAGTGACCAGCAAGGCCATTGGAGTGAACCTCTTTGACCAGTAGTCCCCTATAAGGTCCCTTAGGCACACACAGTTTGTTCCCATAGAATAAGTATCCTTCCTGAGCTGTGTATTTGCTCCCTTTCTTGACTTGCCCTTCTTGATATACCTCCCATTCATGCTTGAAGTCTGGGTCTTCTTGATAGAGCTCTTTCATAAATTCAAACCCCAACACCCTTTGCTCCATGAAGGTCAACATTACAGACCTTCTAGACAATGCATCAGCTACAACATTGTTCTTACCCTCTATATACTTGCTGGAGAATGAGAAGGATTGCAAGAACTCTACCCATTTGGCATGCCTGGGGTTGAGTTTGTGCTGTCCATTGATGTATTTGAGAGCCTCATGATCAGAATGAAGCACAAAAGGCTTAGGCTTCAAGTAGTGTCCCCAATGATTCAATGCCCTCACAATGGCATAGAATTCCTTGTCATATGTGGAGTAGTTAAGCTTGGCCCCATTTAGCTTCTCACTGAAGTATGCCACAGGTTTCTTTTCTTGAGTAAGCACAGCTCCTATGCCAAGGCCACTGGCATCACACTCTACCTCAAAGAGTTTGTTAAAATCTGGTAGAACCAATATTGGAGATTTACACAATAGTTCTTTGATCAGATTGAAGGACCTTTCAGCCTTCTCATTCCACTTGAACTCTCCCTTCTTCATGCACTCAGTAATAGGGGCCATGATTGAACTAAACCCTTGTATGAACCTCCTATAGAAAGATGCTAACCCATGGAAACTTCTAACATCAGTAACAGTTTGAGGAATGGGCCATTCCTTGATTGCTTGCACTTTCTCAGGATCAACTGCCACTCCTTTCTTAGAGATGATGAACCCAAGGAAGTAAACCTCAGGCTGCATGAAGGTGCACTTCTCTAGCTTGCCATACAACTTGTTCTCTCTTAGGACCTCAAACAACAACTTCAGATGTTGCAAATGTTCTCCCTTAGTTGAACTGTAAATAAGAATGTCATCAAAGTAAACCACTACACATTTGCCTAAGTAAGGTCTTAGGACTTCTGTCATCAACCTCATGAAGGTGCTAGGGGCATTAGACAACCCAAAAGGCATCACCAACCATTCATAGAGCCCATGTTTAGTCTTGAAAGCTGTCTTCCATTCATCCCCTGCTCTTATCCTCACTTGGTGGTAGCCTTGCCTCAGATCAATCTTGGTGAATACTTGAGCCCCACTTAACTCATCCAGAATATCATTAAGTCTAGGTATAGGGAACCTATACTTGATGGTAATGTTGTTGATGGCCCTACTGTCAATGCACATACGCCAAGTCCCATCCTTCTTTGGCACAAGCAAGGCTGGCACAGCACAAGGGCTGAGGGATTCCCTAACATAGCCCTTGTTGAGCAGCTCACCTACTTGAAGTTGGAGCTCTTGTGTAGCCTTAGGATCACTCCTGTAAGCTGGCTTGTTGGGTAAGATAGCTCCAGGCACTAGGTCAATGTGGTGTTCTATTCCCCTAAGTGGTGGCAGTCCACTAGGGAGCTCAGTAGGGAAGACATCACCATAGCCTTCTAGGATAGACTTGACCTCTTCAGGGATATCAATGATGCTCATCCCAGTTTCTTTGGCAAGTAATATGTACACAGGTTGTAACTCACTTAGCTCTTGTGCTATTTCTGACTCACTTATCAACATGACTTCCTTGGAAGCCTCACTCATGGGGTTTGGGTTGATCTTTAAAGCAGGTGGTAAGGGTGCCAGGGTAATTTTCTTCTTCCCATACTTAAAGGTGTAGGTGTTGTCCCTCCCATGATGAATGGCATCCCTATCAAACTCCCATGGCCTACCAAGTAAGAGGTGACATGCATCCATAGGCAGAACATCACAAAGGCTTTCATCCACATACCTTTACCAATTGAGAAAGGTACAACACATTGTTTATCCACCTTGATCTCAGCCCCTTTGTTTAACCATCTGAGCTTGTAAGGTAGGGGGTGGTCCTTGGTGGGTAGAGCTAGCTTGTCTATCAGTGTTTTGGAGGCCACATTAGTGCAGCTTCCACCATCAATAATAAGGTTACATACTCTACCCTTGATGGTACATCTGGTCCTAAAGATCTGGTGTCTTTGATCCTCTTCCAAAGGTTGGGGTTGAGTATGCATTACCCTCCATGTTACCAAACTTAACCCTGCATCAGGCTCTATCAACTCCTCACTAGCCTCTACCTCAGGCTCTTCCATCTCTTCATCACAGACCAACACTTCATCATCCCCCCAATGGATTACTTCTAGGGTACTCAGAGCCCTTTTAGATGGACATTCTCTAGCAAAATGTCCATACCCTTGACATTGAAAGCACTTTTTGAGAGGGGTAGTCTTCCTTTGGCCTGCCTCAACAGCCTTGCCTTTATCAAGGTTGAAAGGGGTCTTAATAGGAACCACAGGTTCTCCTATCTTGACTCCTACAAAAGGTTTGAAGGTGGGGGTTCTAGCAGGTGTTTTAGAAGCACTGGCCTTTCCCTTCCCCAATTTTTCTACCCTTAAGGACAAGTTGACAGCTTCCTCAAAGGAGTATATATTTTGTAGCCTAACTTTGCTAGCTATCCTTTCATCCAACCCTTCTAAGAACCTTGCTATCTTTTGTTCAGATTTCTCAACAACCTCACATTGCAATGTAAGTTGCTCAAAGTCTCTTAGGTAGGATTCTACAGGTCTTTGATCTTGTTTAAGGTGAGTGAGCTTAATGAACATATCCTGAGTGTAGTCCCTAGAGACAAACTTAGCCCTCATTTTCTTTTTCAGTTTGAGCCATGACTTAACAGGTTCCTTTCCTTCCCTAACCCTCAAGGTTTTCATGTTTTCATACCACAGTGAGGCATAACCCTTTAGTTTCATTATAGCAACCTTAAAAGCCTTTCTATCAGTGTATCCTTTAAACTCAAAGACTCTTTCTACAGACCTTAGCCAATCTAGGAAATCATCAGGGTTCAAGCTACCTAGAAAGTCAGGAATCTCTACCTTTATGTCTTTGTCTTGGTGCCTGAGTAGACTGTGATCTGAGCCATCTGAATCTGACATTTCAAACTGATCTACAGGTTGTCTCCTCCTTCCTCCACCTTGTGGGAAAGGTGCTCCTCTTCCTCGACCTCTGCCTCCCCTTGTATCATTGTTCTGTTGGCCCTCAAGGAGTTCATTGACAGATCTAGAGACCTCCATTACAGTTCTGACAAGACCTTGAACTGTGTTTTCAAGACCTGTGATTCTCTCTTCACTCATGGTTGGATTTTGTATTTTTAATGTAGTTAGGTAGATGAACTCACAAACCAAAGCTCTGATAACCAATTTGCACTGAAACTATTCAGAAAAACAAGCTAAACAAGGACAAATTGAACTAAGGTTAGACACTTTGTGATTGCTCTGTTTTTGTTTGAACTGCATGCTAAAAGAAAGAGATAAGACCTTAACCAAAGCACAAAGCCAATGGTTGAGGGTTGAACCTTGACCCCAGCACTCAGCTAAGGATCCAAGCTCACTTCCAAGCACAAAGAAAAGGAAGTTGTCTCAAGCACACAGCCAAGAGATGTTAACAGAAACAAGGTTTCAGTTTTATGTTTTACTTCAAATCCGTCTTTCATTCATTAGGAAAAGGCCTTATATAGGCAAGGAGATTACATCCTATTCGTTCAATACATCCTAGGGCCACAATTGGCTTGCAAAAGAAACAGAAATAACAGCTACATTGTTCAGCATAAAGCAATAAAGTAGAAAAGTAGTTCTAATGAGACAATCTGCCTTAATTGCTTTGTTTAGGTTGAAACTGGTGGAGGAGTGGACTTCTAAGCTTGATTCTTGAGCTTAACTGAAGTGGGATGGATGCCAAAGGTCCTGCTAAAAGGCCCTCGAGTTTGTTTGATCATAACAGGAAAGTTTGATAGTGACATGTTAACTACTGCAAAAAGGCTGAAATCTGGACAGTCTGGAGTTGTCCCTAGGCTAACTCTTTGTGTGTTTGTTTCCTGGAAGAGAAGTCCTGGGAAAAGTTGTAGAGGACCTTCCCAAGACATAGGTTTGAGGGTTGGTTAGGCTTGTTTGATTGTGTGAGGCCCCCATGGACCCTGTTTAGAAAGACTGTGATAGGCTGTTTTTGGCTGAGGGCTGTTTTTGTTGTGTTGGGTTTGTTGGGCTGTTGGCTGTGTCTTGTTGTGGCTTAGTCTTGGGAAGTGGATGGCTAGGCTTTGTTCTGGTTGTGGTGGTGTTGTCTTAGCAGGCTTGAAGTGGTTGAGGCTTGGACTGAATAGGACATTGTCATAACTGGTCATGGTGTTGTCTGAATAGATGTTGTTGTCTTGAATGGTGTTGTTGTCTTGATGTTGAGTCTTGTCTTGAGCTTGTGTCTTGTCTTGGTCACATACTCCTGTTGCAGTTCACTTCATGAACTCTCAACAGCCTTGAAGCATAAGCCACCACCTTCCTGTTTTGCATAAGAACACAACCCAATCCCATTTTAGAAGCATCACAATAGACATCAAAGTCTACTCCATCTTCAGGCAAAGTCAACACCGGAGCGGTAGTTAACCTCTTCTTTAACTCTTGAAACGCTGCTTCACAAGCTTCATTCCATAGGAACTTGGTTTCCTTCTTCAATAACTGAGTCATCGGTCTAGCAAGCTTGGAGAAATCCTTGACAAATCTTCGATAATAACCAGCTAAACCAAGAAAACTTCGAATCTCTCTAATGTCAGTCGGACTCTTCCAATCAACAACGGCCTCAATCTTCGAAAGATCCACCATTACACCCTCTTTAGAAATCACATGTCCAAGAAAGGACACTTTAGGTAACCAGAACTCACACTTAGAGAACTTAGCATACCACTTCTGACGACGTAGAACACCTAAAATAATCCTCAAATGAATAGCATGCTCATCTTCGGACTTGGAGAAAATAAGAATATCATCAATGAATACCACCACACACTTGTCAAGATACTCACTAAATGTGCGGTTCATCTGATCCATAAAGATAGCGGGAGCATTCATCAATCCAAATGGCATTACCTTGAACTCATAATGGCCATACCTCGTACTGAAAGCGGTCTTTGGAATATCAACATCTCTAACCGGAATTTGATGATAACCGGATCTCAAATCGATCTTTGAAAAAGTAGAATCACCCTTTAATTGATCAAACAAATCTTCAATTCTCGGTAAAGGATACCTATTCTTGATTGTAATCCGATTCAATTCACGATAATCAATACACAACCTCATAGAGCCATCCTTCTTCTTCACAAAAAGAACAGGAGCACCCCAAGGCGAGGCACTTGGTCGAATAAAACCTTTTTCAATCATATCATCCAACTGCTTTCTTAACTCTTTCAATTCAGAAGGAGCCATACGATAAGGAGCTTTGGCAATTGGACCAGAACCAGGAACAAGATCAATAGAGAATTCAACATCTCTCTCGGGAGGAATCCCAGGCAAATCTTCGGGGAATACATCAATGAATTCTCGAACAATAGGCACATCTTCAATATTTGGCAAAGAGGTATTTGAAGAAGTCACAACACACAAGAATGCTTGGTGACCTTTTCTTACCATACTTACCAACTTCATAGCAGAAATCAAAGACACACCTTTACGGGGATGAGATCCCTTATAGGTTATTCTAACCCCTAAAGGACTCTTTAAGAAAATCTTTTGATCACGACACTCCAACCTAGCATGATACATAGCTAGCCAATCAATACCTAAGATTATATCAAACTCTCCTAAAGGAAACTTAAGGAGATTAGCGGGAAAGATAGAACCCGCAATAGATATAGGTACATTTGGATAAAGAGTTGAACAAGAGATAATATCTCCGGATGGTAAGGATATGGGAGTATCCTCACTAGATGTAGGCTTGATTGATAATTTATTAGCATAGGTTGAAGACACAAAAGACATTGAAGCACCGGTATCAAATAAAATAAGACACGGTTGCTCTAAGATTGAGAACATACCCGGAATAATCTCGGGATGAGCGTCGGCTTCAGCACGACTCATGACAAAGATTGAACCCTTAGGTTTAGGAGGAGGAGGGGGCAACTTCCGATCGGGGCAATCCTCGTAACGATGACCACTCTTTTGACAAAAGAAGCACACATACGGTCGTTTGGTACAAGACACACCGGGATGGTATGGTTGTCTACAAATGTTACATTGACGACCTTGAGATGCATAAGGCCTATGAGCCAAATTTGAAGTAGCTCTAGGAATAAAAGGAGAAGGATTCCTCGTATTTGCATTGGAAGAAGGATTAAACCTCCTCTTGTTAGCATAGGAATTAGAAGGAGACGGAATAAACGGTCTCTTCCCAAAAGCATTCGGCCTAGGCGCATAAGAAGGAGAGGGATTATTCATTAGAGCTTCATCCCTAATAGCCTTCATTGAATTCTCGGCCCATAAGGCATCATCATAAAGATCCCCAAAGGAATTGGTATTCCTTCTCACTTTGCTTTGAAGAACGGCACTCAACTTGTTACGATAATAGAATGCTCGGTCTTCATCATCACGGATAAGCCTCGGCGCAAAATGAGCGAGCTTATTAAACTCCGTAGTAAACTATTGAGCTGATAGGTTGCCTTGCTTAAAATCGATGAACTCTTTAAGCCTTTGCTGTTTAAGCTCTTTAGGATAAAATCTACCCTCCACAAGAGCTTTAAAGCAAGCCCAGTTAAAGTCCTCTTCAAGAACGGCAGTGGCACTTGTGATAGCCCACCAGTTGTCGGCTTCCCTCACCAGAAAGTGCTTTGCGATCCTAACGTTGTCCTCTTCTCGGACTTGGTATAGATCGAACTGTTTCTCCATCTCACGGAACCAATCGGATAACTCCGTCGGATCCGGCTCTCCACCATATGGTACGATCTTACTTCTAGCTATCTGTCCAGCTACCCACGCGTAGCCACCTTGATGGTTTTCTTCCCTTCTAGGGGGAACTTGGTTGGCATTAGCTAACGCCGCATCTTGCTGATTTTTCAGCACTTGAGTAAGAGCTTCCATCATAACGTTCTCAGCTAATCGTGGTCTAACCATCTTCATAAGAAACAAAAACAATTTAAGTTACTCCTATCAATTAGCATAAACAAATAGACTACCAAGTTAAGTCCTTAACTTCTACCCAATCTCTCATTTATTATTTCAAGGTCAAGTAGTTTAAGTTAGGGTTCACGTGTGTGCGTCGGGAGCGATAAAAAGCTCTGATACCAACTGTGACAACCCTCGCGAATGCGGAAATATAAAACATACAAGCATGTGAAACCATATGCGGAAATACGGTATTTTAAAAACTTTTATACATGCAAGATAAATAAAATGAGGAGTGTCAAAATATTACAAACTAAATACGGAAGTACAACAAAGAGACGGAGTCTCTTAAAATGTTAGCAAAGAACAAGTGTTTAGCAAAACTAGCTAATATCGTCTAGAGGTGAAACTTCCAGGGACAACGCCCGCTAGCTCACACCCGAACCCAAAATAGTCAAAAAAAAAAAAGCCATCCATGCAAGCAACCTGTTCATTCATGAAAAACATGAACGCCACAATCAGTGGGGAGTAACTCCGGGTTCTCCCAGCCATATCACATTAAACGTACATATAAGGAAATACAAAAGTAAAATCATGCATATATAGATATACATGTGAGTTACGATAAGAATAGATAGCAATCGATAATATAATGATAAGATCATATGGAAATCAAATCCGAACCATCATGTTATTCAAAGACTCGGGGAAGACACTCTTAGGCAACCGAATACGCTCACTAGGGCCTGCATCTCACCGTTAGCGGTATAAGATTGATAAGATTGAGACTCGACAGACAAACCAAGTCAAGTCATGCGATGACACAATAAATCCAACATATTATCATCCATTCACGAACCAAGACATTGACGGTGTCCAATCATGCAATGACCATGAACAATATCAAATGAAATCACGCATTCAAAACGACGACACAAGACGACAACTCTCACGGTAAATGAAACGCACTAGCACCGTGTACATGGCAAGTATGATTAAACAGGCATCCACGGGATAAGCATTTCCATGAACTCATACACGATGCTACATTTCGTATATGTAGACTAATTTCCTCCTGGTAGCACGACGATAATAATACGGTCCTAGTCTAAACCTGGCCAGGATCTCGGAATCACGTTTTCCGATTCGACATGCGATAACGTTTCGCATCCAAGACTCGGTACGCTACATGCAAATAACACCACCTCGCAAGTACACAACATTTGACGGTCGGGTCGAACAACGCATAGCGTTCAACTCCCAACAACGTCGTCGTATGCCCACTAACACATGCATTTAAGCAGTAGGATACCTCTCCGTTCCGACATTCCAGCCTTACGAACGGGAAGGTAGCCAAGGGAATGAGAGTACAAAGCACAAGACAAAATAGTGCTCAAACCGTATCATTTGTAAAAACCGACTCAAAGTGGGACATAGCAAAAACCGTCACAAAACATGTGATACAAGCGAATGAAATATCATATATCCAAAACATGAATATTATAAGACTCTACGTAAAATTATACGATAAACGGATCATGCGAACTATTATAAATTACGAGTTTTAGAAGTCAAAGGAAAACAACACAGCCGTGTTCCAGGCCGGTCATTGGACCGGCGGCCGGTGGGCCGGCTCGCACTAAAGGGCAAAATCCAAAAATCACAAAACAGGGTATTGTGTTCCTGGCCGGTCAGAGGACCGGCGGCCGGTACCCCGGCCAGGAGCACCTCTTCACACAAATTCCAAAAATTCCAAAATACTTACTGATGTGTTCCCAGCCGGTGGGCAGACCGGCGGCCGGTCGACCGGCAGGGAACACCCCTTCACCCGTGAGACTTCCTTTCTTAACCAATTCATTTCAATTCTCAAATATACTTCTAATAATCATCAACAATCAATATACATCATCCACATTCATCATATAATAACATTCATTAATCATACCATGATTCCTAAGCTTCTAATCGTATTCTAAATACGATTTCTAGCATATAAAGCATGTAAAACACGTAAATGATATCGAGTAACCCTTCACCGTTACCTTTAAGCGTCCTTACTAATCGTCAAGCTCCTCTTCAATAAGGTAATAGTCTTTGTCGGGATCTTGGAGGTCACCACCTACAAATAGATCATAAAAGATGAATAAAATTAATCTTGAGAAAGACGGAAAGATTGAAAAGCGAGAAAGACGATGATTTTAATATCAATACGGATAGAGGAAGGTAAGGGGAGAAGAATGAGACGAACTTACGTGAATTCTAACAAGTAACGAATGAGCTAGGATGATTCAAAGATTGAATTCAAAGAGGGAGGCAAGGTTTCTTAAGGAGGAAGAAAAGTTTGTGTTTGTGTTGAATGAAATAGGTTAAGGAGTATGAGTGGAATATGAAAGAAAAAGTCAAGGAAAGTCAAAGTCGCCTTAAGACGGGATTCTCATGGAATCTCGCGGAAATTCCAAATACGAACTCGGAAATTCTAAATTCGACTCGGAACATAAAATTCTAAATTAAAACTTAAATTTGCTGAAAGGTATTCGTAAAATATTTCTACTAGAAAAATAGGGTACATTTTCGGGTGTTACAAATGCCCCTTTTCTGCAACGGTACTCATCCCCAACCAGTCAAAACCCCTCGCAAACCCCAAGTCCCACACCATATCTGTAGTAGAAAGAAGCTCATAAAGCATTGTCAAAGTTGGGAAGAAAAATAAGGGAGAATATTTGTTGAGAATAAAAAAGGAATGAAAGAGAGCATATAATTTGTTAAGGATAATTTATTAGTATTTAATATTAATGAATGTGAAGGATACATGCATGGGCCCATGAGTACATCACAATTACCCATTATGTAAAAGCAGCTACCAAATTTCCCGGGCGAGTTTCTTTATCATTTGCCTTTATAAAATCTAATAAGTCTCCAGAAAAATAGTCTTTCATTAAGTTGTTGAGAAATCATTTTACAATTTCAAATAAAAAGGTCACCAAAATCTATAATCTCGTATAATATAAAATTGTTTACTAACATTATAACTTATAATAAAAAAGAGTACGCTGAATATGAAATTATGGTAAATACAGGTACTACTAGTATTATTACAAACTCTGTTTTGGTATTATATCATAAGAACCCTAAGTTTTATGTACCACAACCTTTTGTCGTACAACGTACAAACTCAAGAATAGCATATATATGAAGTATGTATCTACGATTAGTGGCACGGGGTGCACACACGTGTACATGCACCCGAAATGGTTCAATTGTTTTATATAATTATTAATTGTAACATACTTATGTCTAGATAAAAATGTTTTAATGTTTTGTAAAATTAATGCCCTTTCTCGATTATCAAGTGTTAATTATTATATACGGAGTATATAAATATACCTAATCAATATTGTAACATTTTTGGAATGATCTAATATGAATCCTAGCTTTTATGTAGCACAACAATTTTGTCGTATAGCGTAACAACTGAAGAAAAGAATATAATAACTTATATATATGATGTATGCACATACGGTTAGTGGCGACTGACGACAGGGTACGTGCCCCACCCCCTCCCCCACCCCCACCCACGTGTACGTGCCCCCCCCCCCCCTCACACCCCGACCCCACCCGAAATGGTTCAATTGTTTTTTTAAATAATAATTAATTGTAACTTACTTATGCTTAGGTAAAAATATTTTTATTCTAAGTAAAATTAATGCATCTTAGTCGATTATCAAGAGTTATTTAGTATATAAACTTAGTCATTATTGTAACATTTTAATGTTTTTTTTATAATTTTTTCTTTTTTCGAGCCAATTTTCTTACTTCGTTTTTAATATATAAAAAAAAACAAGATAAGTCAATAAATTTTAATTGAATTCCTTAGAAAAAGAGCTTTATTATGACTATGCATTCCATTATATTTACTCATATATTTAGATAAATGTTGAAACAAGCATGTGTCTTAAAAACAATATGACAATGTTTATATAAAAAGATAGTGATTAGTATCTAATTCATACTCTATACTCTCGCATCATGTCATTAATTGTGACAACCCTCGCGAATGCGGAAATATAAAACAAACAAGCATGTGAATTATATAGCGGAAATATGAAGTTTTAAAAACTTTTATACATGCAAGGAAAGAATACGAGGAGTGTCAAATATTACAAACTATAGTACGAATTATACTACATCAAGAGACGAAGTCTCTCCAAAATGTTAACAAGTAAAAGTGTTTAGCAAATAAGCTAAAAATCGTTAGAGGTGTTTTATCCAGGGACAACGCCCGCTAGCTCACACCCGAACCCAAAATGTCACGCAAAAAGCCATCCATGCAAGCAACCTGTTCATTCATGAAAAACATGAACGCCACAATCAGTGGGGAGTAACTCCGGGTTCTCCCAGCCATATCACATTAAACGTACATAGAAGGAAATACAAAAGTAGAGCATGCATACATATAGCTATACATGTGAGATACGATAAGGAT